>PVKN010037425.1:0-11247 GCA_004027915.1 Capromys pilorides
AAAGAACCTCAACATGACCTAAACTCAGACTGGACTCTGGAAGGCTAGGACACACCTGGGTAGGTAGGTGCCTACCGTTTCTCTTTCCTGCCCAAGATCTAGTACTGCTTGCTCCCCAAAGAGGATATTCATAGTGATTTTTCTCCCCAGGGAACTTCGAGATGAGAAATCTAGAAATGAGAACTTCTAGCTCTCAGATATCTATAATAAACTATAAAGACACTTGGGTTGCTTGGCCTTAATCAATAGGAATCCCCCACCCTGCTTAGGCTCTTAGCCCTGTGTTGCTCAGATCCATACGTAAAATGACCATCAAGGTTTGACTTGGGGAAAGGACCATGTTCTGGAGTGTGAAGGTGTGGGATGTGAGGGCAGATTTGGGCTCACTTCCTGCTCTGAGCATTTGGACCTGCTATGCTCCCCAAGGCCTCTGTCTTATCACCTGTTAAATGGGAACCACTGTCCAGTACTCTGGGAGGCTGAAGCAGGAGGCTTGCAAATTGACCTCAGCGTGGGCACCTTAATGGCTTAGTGAGACCCTGTTGCACTCAATGAAGAGAATTTTTTTCTAAAGGGCTGAGGATATAGCTCATGAAGGTGAGGGCTCATTCTCTAGTACTACAAAATAAAATGAAATACAATACAATACAATGAAATGAAATAAAATAAAATAAAATAAAGTAAATAATAAATAATAATATAAAATGGGAGCCATGGCAACCTGCCATAGCCTTCATAGTGGTTCTAATGGCATCATGGTTGTGAAGAACAAGGAGAACCTATCCACATAACAGGCATGTGTAGGATTCCTGACACGCCATTTCTGCTGAGTCACCCTTGCTGCTCCCAAGCCAACATCTCAATCACAGGTGAGGTCTCTTTCCCTGGTCCTGGGCCAGCAGTGTCTATGAGATCCCTGGAGCTCTAGTTGAATAAAGAGCTGAATAAAATCAAAACATAGTACAAATGATGGGAATTATCAGGGCGTCACCCAAGAGCAATTTTTATTTGACTGGTATGATTGGCCCAGGCTGAGTTTTGATTTGTTTGTTTGGGTTTTTTTTTACGGGTACTGGGAATCGAACTCATCACCTTGCACTTGCTAGGTCAGCGCTGTGGCACTGAGCTATATCACTGGCCCAGGCTGAGTTTTGAGCACAGGTTTTTAAAGAGATGCGGGTAGAGATTGAGAATGTGTTGATGGCAAAGGAAGGGGATGGCATGCCTCATACAGGGACAAGAAAACCATGACATGCCACCATGTCCAATTCACTTGATTCATATTTGACTCGAACATGTCATAAGCTAGGCTAGCACCCAGGCTCCATCACATCAGTGCGCAGTTCCAACAAGCCAATCGTGGCTGGATTCCTGGAAAGATGAGGGAGAACCAGTAAGCCAGAGAGGTGCTACAATCTGCTGGCCTGGTCCTGGTCATAGGAACAGCGAGAAAGAAGGCTTTAATTGCAACAGAAAGAAGGCAAGTCAGACAATGGAAGAACTTCTGCTGGAGAGGTCAGGAACTCCTCAGAACTGTCCAGTGTGGAAAAGTAACCCAAAATGTGATCTATCATTTTGTCAAGAAGTGTCTGTTGAGTGTTTATCCTATGCACAGTGGCCCACTTTCCTGAGTATTTCATCTTCACACAAATCTGAGAAGTCATTACTCTTATTGCTGACAGTGGTGGTATGGAGTATTGAACCTCACACATGCTAGACGAGGGCTCTACTAGTGAGCCATGTCCCTGGGCATTTAAAAAAATTCTATTTTGAGGCAAAGTCTCACTGAGTTGTCCAGCCTTGAACCGGCTGTCCTCCTGCCTCAGCCAAGTAGCTGAGACTGTACTCATAGACTGCTATGCCCTGCATGAACTCTCTTTTCAAGAGAAGGAGGTAGCAGAACCCAATACTAGGAGCTATTCCTGCTGGGATGGTATCTGCTGAGCAGGTCAGGGGTACTGATGTCAGGGTAGCCCCAGATCCTCCAGCTCATTGGTTGCCCTCTTCTCCCATATCCAACCTGCTCTCCTAAAAATCCTTGGGAAAGCTTCCTGTGCAGGAGCATGCCACCACCCACACAGCAGTATATGGCACCTTCTCCACTGGGTGCTCAAGGTGGGAGGTTCATATTCATTCACTCAGTAGACAGAGGAGCTGGATATAGAGGTGAATAAGATATACTCTTACCAGTTTCACAGACCTATTAATTTCTTTGCTTCTCAGCCCATGATGGATTTGAAAAACATTTTGATGAATTACCTTGAGCAGAATTATCCCCTGTCATATCTTTCTTCCCAAGGCTGGGTGTTTTATGAGTGTCTACACTTCTAGCCAGGAATGGGCACATTATCCAAAGTCTCTTCAGCCAAGAGCAAAGATTTCCTGCCCTTGTTCCAGCATTCCATTAGTCTCTGATTCAACACAAAATTCATTCTACTATATGCAAAATGCTGGATTAGTAGCTATGGGTGTGGCCCTGAGCCACACTGGCATGACTGCTGGCTCTCTGACTTTGCAGATACTAGCCAGTCAGTTCCCCCATCCTACTCTCATGGATTCTAGGGTCTAGGATCCTGAGTTTTGCAGTGGCTTCCCCAGGCATGGCATTCCTAAGGCTCTATGTTTTCCTCAGAGCTGGCCCCTCCTGTCTCCTGGGAGTTTCATACCAAAGGGTAGTGATCAAGGTCATCCCTTGGCTGATCCTTCCCTTGGGAGAGAGACAAAGGGTGCTCCCCTCCCAAGGCCTGCCAGCACTACATCCAGCATTCCCCGTGAAAGTTAGCCCTGATTGACAACATTAGGAAGGAACTCTACAGAAAGAACCTTTCTGCTCAGTCCCAGAAAGGGTAAAGATTTTAGTTGTAGGACTCTGTTGCTCGGTAGAGTTTGAAAAGCTGAGAAAAGCAGGGGCACTGGAGACTGATGGAGAGTTCAGTTTAAAGATGTTACTTGCTGTGGGATCTTGGACAAGTCACAAACATCTTTGCGCCCTGGGTCTTCAGCAGTAAAGTAGGGACAATAATACCTCCTTGCAATAATGTTGTAATGGTTAAACGAGATGTTTGCGAATGCTTCTGATGCATATTTGACATTTGGAGCACAACAGCCCTCTTTTTCTTCCAACTACATGACTTTCAATCTCATAAAGACACAGTTAGCTCAGTGCCATGCTGAAGAAAGGCTAGCATATCTGGAAAGGAAGGAAGGGATGAAGTTCCCTTATTCCTCACCTGTGTGGCTGCAACAACACTTCCCAGGAGGTGGGACCTAGACCATTAGAATGAGCATCACCTAAGAGCTTACTAGAAATGCAGAATCTTTTCCCACCCAGAGGGATAAATGAGAAATGGGAAGGGGCCAGCAGCCTGTTATAAAGAACCCTCCAGGCAATGCTGATGCCGGAGAGCATGACAATCAGCAGGCTGAGATGGCAAGTCGGTTGTCAGAGGGCCAAATCCTTTCACAGATGTGTTTTGTTTGGCTTCTGTCTCAGCTGGAGCTGAGGAGCAGCTGCCCCAGGAGTGGCAGTGCCATCCTAAAGGGGCTTACAGTGTTCGTTCAATCACTCCCCTTTGTGTCTCCTCAGCTGGCCTTGCTGACTGCCTGTGTGGGGGCATCCACATCTGCAGCCCCAGCTGTAGGCCAGGGGCAAGGGTGGGTCAGACAGGGAGCCATCTGCCTTGGTGGTCTCATCAGCCTGAATGTGGAGCTGGCCGTCCTAGCTAGATAGGAGCAAGCTAGGCAGTTTTCAGATTCCTAAAACCACCATCAGGTCCCGCTGGTTTCACTTCAGTACTTGGTTTGAAGTGTTGTGAAATCCCAGCACATCACACACACCCACATTCAACTAGGAATCCAAAAATACTCTCCACAGCCAAACAGAGATGATTTTTATATTTCCCACTACCTTGGATTATCTGCCTCACTGCTCTCTGCCTCCCCCGCCATTGGCACAGCTAATGAGCAGTGACTTTCTCTGCACTGGCGGACATGGGGGAGCAGAAGGTGCCTGGCACTCAGCACCCAAAGCAGTGAGCTGCTTGGTGGGGTGTGGAAATATCAAGGTGGGTGGGTACGAGGAAGGCCGCCAGGCCCCAGGCTGTGATGTCTGAGAAGCAGAACAGCATAGGGGTGCGGCTGCAGCTCACACTAGGGGAGCTAGAGTAGAGAAACATGATCAGAGCTCTGACAGCAGCAGCATCTGACCAGGAGAGATAGAGAAAAGATGCCAGAAACCAGCCTGGGACAGAAGAAGGAGGCTTTGAGGAGAGGAAGGAGAACTAAGCTGGCTCAGCCTTCGACACTGGGACTGAAGAGGAAGCCGAGAAAGCCTCCCTTCCCTGCACCCCCCAGGCTGGACAAAGCACTGGACCTCCAGGCCTTGCTGGCTATGTGGTGGTGGGGCAGCAGTTGGAAAGTGGGAAGCAGAGGCTAAGCCCAGTAGACCCAAGCTCAGATCCTGGTTCTGCCAGTTTGTATGTGCCCTGGCCAGGCCACCTGACTTCTCTGAGCCTCAGTTTTGTCATCTTCAAAAAACCAAATAAAAAAGAGTCTATGGTGAGAAGAAAATGAGATCACATTTATAAAATGATTAGCACTGTCTGTCATAGAATAAAAGACCATAAAGCTTAGGAATAATTATTATTAGAACACACAGACTGAGCATTTTCATCAGAAGACTGGGTAGTTGGGATGCGTCAAATTGGAGGTCATTGGTGAAAACAATGGAAGCAGATGTAAACATTAACCAGTGATCCCAAGATCATGAGATACACAAAAGAGGGGTTCTCCAACGAGACAGGGATTCCTCTCAAGAGCTGAGACCCAGAGTATTCCATGGTAAGTAAATGCTGGTTCATGGAACAGAGAAGATGCAAGAATATCCTGACAGTGATGGGGACCAGACTCTGCTGAAATCCCCAAGACCTGTGGTTGCCATGAAGTGCCTGCCAGCCAGTCCTGTTACCCTGGACAGAGGGAGGTGCTCTCTTGCCTAGAGCCCAGAGGAGGGACAAAATGACTTCAGGTTGTAGCTGCCTAAGGCATTATTAACAGCAGGAAAGTCCAAAGTGATCTGATCTCCCCCTTCTTACCAAGAAATATATTTCCAACTTTTAAGGGAGGGGGTCCATAAAAACAACCACTGCTCATCCTGCCTTTTTAATCTAAGCAGCATGGCACCTGAGGGCTAGATCCCTCTCCCACACCACTCCCAGGTCACTCTAGAACCACTGTCCCTCTCTGACTTAGGTTCATTGCCTCTGGGGAGACCAATCCAAAGAAAGGGGTGACTGAGAAGGGGATTAGCATCCATGCATCCATGCATTTCTAACTCTGTCCAGCTGTGTAAATGGTTTAGCGGAGAATAAAGCAGAACATAATGATCTCTGTTATAATGGGGGGGGATATAGACACAGTAAATTAAAATTAAACTGTAAAGAGTCCCACTGCCTCCCAAGGTCCCTTCCATACTCACACTTTGTGAGGCTATTAACGTTCCTCGGGGCCATTCCAATTATCTAGGGAGGCAGAGACCATTTGAATGTTGGAGTTACAGCTTTTTGGGGAAATGTTTCCAGGCCTCAGAGAGAACCTGCAGTTTGCATGGAGAGAGGGGAAGTTGGGGAGACTAGGAGTGGAGGGAGGCTACAGGTACAGGTGAGCAGCTGTCGGGGCCTCAGCCTGGGGTGAGCTTCACAAGGAGTAAGCAGGCAGTGCCTGGCCAGGTGAGAAGTGTGCAGCTTGGCTTTGATCCGAACCTGCTGCTTCTCTCTCCGCATCTTCCTCTGCCAGAGCCCCCTTGCAAGGGCTTGCTTTTGTCAGGTGCCTTAGAAGCACAGCCTGAACTGGGGTTTGCATACAGATGTCTGACGGGGAAGCAACCAACAACCACGATGCAGCCCGGGCAGATAGCAGGCTGCCGATGCCACATGGAGCCCTGAGAGGGCAGCCTGTGCCTCAAGATCCGTTACATCTGGAGGTGTGGGGGATGAGGGGGGCGCCTCCCTGGCAGGCCTGGGGATAGAACCTTGAGGGTGACAGGATACCAGCAGCACCCTCTCCACCTCTAGCTGCTCTACGCTGTGAAACACATTGGTTCCACTCAAGAGGTTCTGCACACACTGCTGAAGGTGAGTAGAAGCCATTGGTGGATTGGTTGGAAGAAGGAAGCCCAGGTCCCTTTATCCTGTGGTCTACAAGATCATACTCAAGAGCAAATCATTTTTAGGGTAGTTCTTCCAAGACTGATCATGTTGAAAGGCTTATTATAGTAAGTGTTCATATGCCAAACTGTCTTGCTGACTTGATTCTGGCAGCGGCACTGTGAGATGCACGTTACTACGATCCCCTGTACAAAACTATTACTCAGGGTTTAAGGATTTATCTAAAGTGACTCACTTAGATTAGCCCATGACTAGCAGTAAATTTTCAGACAGAAAAATAGCACATGTACCCCATTGTATAAGGACTGCTGTGTCTTGGGGAGCACATGTCTGAACCCTCTCCCCATGTATCAGCCTTAAGTGAAAGTGTTTCTCAGATGTCTTTAGTGTTCAAGACCTCTGTGGATTTGGGAGGCTTACCTGAGAAGATGACAGTACCCGCTTCAAGCACCTTACAGTCTATAACCAGGGAGCCAGATTTGGAGCAAATAGGGAGATTTGACTAAGTGCCAAGTGGGAGGATAAGTGGGCATCCCAGGAACCGGGGGGTGGGGGTGGGGGCGGGCGCAGGAACTCCTACAGGGGCAGTGTTCCAGGCTGGCCTTCTGAGAAGAGAGTCTTAGGTCAGCTGAATTCACACAAGCTCACTGCTAGAGTCTCTTCCTGCCAGCTGGTTGTCATTCAGGCACCTGTTCTAGGAAGTGGCACAGCATCCATTCATAAATTCATTCATACAGATTCAAGTCTGCAGAGCTTGCCACGGAGCATGGCAGGCTCTGTGCTTGGAACTGGGAGAGCAGAGCTGAGGGATCCTCAGAGCACCCCACCTAATGCATGCATTATTCACAGCATATCCACCTTTCAGCCCCTAATCCCAGGCCAGGATAGGTTCCGAGCACCGTAACTGCTTTGTACGTAATTCCACTTTTATTAAAAAGAGGTCATCGCCTTATGACTGTGGTGAGAAGAGTCACTTCTGGAGGGAGTGGGCCACTTGTAAGTGTTTTGGCTGCAGGTAACAGAAAATGCCACACACAGTAACTTTAAACTGAGGGATTTATTTAGTCATGTACGAATTTGGATGCAGCTGTGACTGCTGGTCTTGGCTCCCCAGCTCCAAAAAGCACCAGGATATGCTCTTATCTTGTCTTCTGTCTCATCTCATAGTTAAATCCTGGCTGCTGTAGCTCTAGACATCACACTCACATGCAAGGCAGGAAGGCAGGGGAGGGAAGGGCTGGCACCTGCTGAGGAAGGCGAACACCTCCCCTGGTCTGCAGCAAGCTCCTCTTATTCCCAGGGGCCAAGACTCTAATCACACAGGCAGGCAGCCCTGCATGCAGGAGTGGGCTGGAGCAAGTGGCTCACTTGGGCTAGGAGCAGTGCTGCCAGGGGTTTGCTTTCAAGAGTAATGGAATAAATACCAGCAAGGCAGCCAACAGCATCAGCCACAAGGACAACCAGCACTTCCTCTGTGATCCTGGGCCCTGAGCTCTGTCTCCAGAAACTTCAGAGTTGGTCCTGACACCTCCTACTCACCATGCCTGCTTCTGACTAGGCCTTCCTCCGGGCTGCAGAGCACCTCTATGTCCTTTCACCCATCAGTGCATGCAGACAGCTTGGGACCCTCCCACTCTCTTCCCACCCCTGACTCAGCCAGGGGCCCCTTTTGGTTCTGCCCAGCTTCACCCATTGCCACAAGTAATAGGAGAGAGGAGGAAAGGGAGGGTATTCATTAAATGCCAGGTGGTCAACTCTGTTACTTAATGGCTCTGTGTCTCTGTGTGGCACTGGCTTCGCCTCTCTGTCTCCCATGTCCTCCCCGTTCTGTCTGCTTGAAGTCTAAAACTGCAGAGCCTAGCCAAAGAGCAGTGGGTGGGAAGGGCAGCCATCCCCTCCCCTTGGGGCTCACCCAGGAGGGGAGAGAAAAGTGGGGCTCAGAGCTGTGGCCACAGGGGCAGGGATACAGGGGACCTAATGGGATCCAACCTGCAACTTGGTCTGTAGTGCTGAGATCTGAGTCTTGGACTCACCATTTGTCTTAGTCACTGTCCTAGTCATCAAGACACAATAGTTGACGGCTGTCCTTTGAAGGAGGAGAGGTTGTTTTGGTTTAGTTTTGACCCGTGGTCAGCTGGCTCCAAGGCAGAAGCAGGAGGGCAACAAGGCATGGTGGAGGGAAGGTGCTTACCCTAGAGTAACCAGGAAGCAGAGAGAGGGAGGAGCCAGGACAAGAGCTCACCTTCCAGGTCCAGTCCTCATGACCCAACTACATCCAGTCCCCATCTCCTAACACCACATTTAGCTACTGCACTCATCAAAGGATGAATCCACTGAAGAGTTTGACTCCCTCTTCTACACACATGAGAGTTTTGGGGAGCATTTTAGACCTAAGCCATCATACCATTTGACACATAGTACTGACTATAATTTGACACAATGAGATTTCCAGCCCACTGAAGACCTGGTGGAAAGTGGGATAGGAAGAGGTCTGCAACCAGCAAGGGTAGGTGGAGAAAGCCTACCTGTGACATTCTGGGAGGCAGATCAGCTTGTCCAAGAGGAAACAACTGGTGTGTTGGAGTTGGACAAAAGAGCAAGACCAGTGGGAGAGAAAACAAAGCCCAGAGTCACAGCCAAATACTTTGCTTGGCACATGCAGGAATTTCACACAAATATCAATGACGATCAGCATTCAAACATGGAGAACTAGATGTAAACCCAGGTGTGTACATTTTCTTTAAGAATGGACAGGGTTGGGGGTATAGCTCAACAGCACAGCACTTGCCTGGCAAGCACAAGGTCCTGAGTTTAATTCTTGGTAGAGGGAGAGAAAGGGGGGGGGAGAGAGAGAGAGAGAGAGAGAGAGAGAGAGAGAGAGAGAGAGAGAGAATGGACAAGCCTGGTCTACACCGTTGTAAGGCAACAGTCACCTAGAGGAGAGGAGTACTGGGTGACAACTGTCCTGCCCCCTCCCCATCCACCTGGTCCTTAGGTCATTTCTAAGCCCTGGTGACATCAGAGCTTGGGATCCATGGTTAATGACCTCATTACAGGACCTGTCAATGGTCTGATGAGGAGCTGCATGGCAGGCAGGCAGGGAAGGCTGAAGTGTGATCAGGACACCTGGGGAGATGCTAGCTAGCATCATTGACAGAGTAGCGTACCAAGCAAGAGTGGGTTAAGGAGGAAAGCAGACAAATTTGTTTGGGGCAGGTTGTATGATGCCTGAGTGACAGAATGAGTGAGGTGGCCATGTGGCCTGGAGGCCAAAAGTGAGGCCTGGAAAGGGGACCTTGAGGGGGAGATGATAGCAGAGGCTACCCAGGAGCAGCCACAGTGAGTGAAGAGGGAATTGAGAAAGGGCCTTGGGAGAGCCACATACTTGGGAGAAAGAATGAAGGAAAGTTAGGGGCCAATCAGGAGGCTAGAAGGAGTCTCAGAGTGTGACGACAGAAGTGAGTGAGGCACTATTTGCCTCTTTCTTCTACCTCATCTATTTCAAAAAAAAGAAAGAAAGAAAGAAAGAAAGAAAGAAGAAAGAAAGAAAGAAAGGGAAAAAAAGTGGGGGGGGGGTGGCTGGGGAGATAGCTCCACAAGTGCCTGCCTGGCAAGTGCAAGGTCTTGAGTTTGAACCTTGGTCCCACAAAAAAAAAATCACCTATTTTGAAGCCCAAAATGTATTTTAAGAAGGCCACGAACCAAGAGTCAAGTGCAGTGAAGCCCTTATTCTTTCTGAAGCACTGAGTCTCTGTCCCCTCCCTGGTCCCAGCAGTTGTGTCCCCCCACACCCATGACATATGAGCTCAACCACTTATATCACGGAATTTTGAGCTCTCTCAGGAGTCGTATATTCAATAAGTTGAGAATGAAAATCTTAACCTCGAAAAAAATGGAGTTTCTCAAAGTTTCACTATCAGAAACTAGGGCTCACCATCAGCCTAGAAACAACCACCTAGGTTGTAAGGAAGAACCTGGAGTGTTCTGTCTTCAGCCTCCATGGGAGTAGGTGAGATGCAGCTTCCAACAGGGCTTTGAAGCCAGCTTAACTTGTTGCTTCCTATTGTGACCTGTCCCTTGCCTCGGTGGCCTTGGATTGTATGTGTATGAAATGTGAGTTTGCCACAATTGTTAAATAGGATGACTTTCTCGTGTGCTGCTGCTGCTGCTGTGTGTGTGTGTGTGTGTGTGTGTGTGTGCGCGCGCACACACATGGTGTCTTAGTTACTCTTCTCTCTTTGCTGGGATAGATACCCGGCGCTCAAAATGAGGAAAAGAAAGGTTCATTTAGCTCACAGTTTCCTGAGCTTTCATAGTTTAGAACAGCAGCCTGAGTTACATAGCAAAACCTCGGAGCCCTATTTGCCTCTGTCTTCTCCAAACATCTCTCTGCCTGAGGCGGCTTCCATGGCAGACACTGCTGCCCCGTTCTGCAGGGTCTGTAGGGGAGGCTGGGGTGCCCTTATGTCCAGAATAACCCCTCTCTACTCCTCAGAGAGACTCCTGGCCGGAGTGGGGTGGGGGGCTCGAGCTGCCAGTTTAAGGGTTCCCACATCTCTGGCCCCGCCCCTGGAGCTCCCCCCTGACTCTGGACCCACCCCTCAAGTCACTCACTGCTCCTCAGCCCTCCTCTGCCCCATGACTTAGTGACTTACATGAGGATTTGGGGGCACAACTAGATGCAAACCATAACAATGACTTTCTTGTGTGCTCTGTGTGTGTATGTGTGTGTGTGTATGTGTGTGTGTGTGTGTGTTTATGCACACACAGGAGCCTGTCTCCCCACTCACTGGTTGCTTCTGTCTCCTGCCACACCAGCAGTATAGAAGGCAATTGGCAGATGTTACTGGTCTCACTTCGTTTCCACAGATTTACAAGCATCCCTGTATGTGTTACTGAACAACCTGGTGTAAGTCCTATTTTAAGAACACAGTGGAACTCGTTACTTAAGGAATGCTTTGGAAAATCATTTTGGGAAGTGAACACCCGTTGCTTTTGTGTACCTTTTGTGCCAGTGTTTGTGGACTTTCTGCTGAAGTGCATCTCGCCTGTGTGAGATTTCATGACCTCTTTGCATTTTGTG
>PVKN010037426.1:0-11252 GCA_004027915.1 Capromys pilorides
GGCTGGGAGACGGAAGCCTAGCTGGGGAAGCAGGGGCCTGGCTTGGATGTAACAGGGAGGAGACCTACAGGTGTCCCTCCTGTGCAGCAGGCCTAGGAAGAGCCAGGCCCAGGCCCAGGCCCAGGCTCCTGCTGGAGGGGGTGCCCCATGCTGCCCTGCCACCTTATGCCAGCTGGTTCCTCCATCGAGGGGCAGGCTGCAGGACTCACCGGAGGGCCTTGGGGCCCTGGAGGCCCAACGGTGTCAGGGGAACAGGGACAGGTAGAAGAGAAGGCCGGGCATGTTCCCGCGTCACTCTAGAAGAAAGGGAGACTGTGTCCAGGGGACTGTCCCCTGGTTTTTATCCAACCCCTTTTCAGCACAGTGAGGACACTGGCTTCAGGGAGACTGAGCCACACTCAGCATGAGGTGGAAGCACTGTGGGCAGGACCAGGGCACAGGGTGCTCCACCCGTGTGTGCAGCTAGCCTGGGAGCCCCGAGGCCAGGGTGACAGTGCCCCTCACTCCCTCTCATGCACACACAGCTGGGCCAGTGCTGGGCGGGCACGGGATAGGTGGAGGAGACCTGGCATAGCCCTGGAGAGCCGGCCCTGCTGGCTGCACTCTTTCTGGCACATGTACGGGGCTGGTGTAGGACTTTCCAGCCTGCCCCCGGCCTCTGGGCCTCTCCCCTCCTCCAGGAAGCCTATCCTGTCATAGCCCAGCAATAATCCAGATAGCCTGTCCGCCTGACCCTCAGGACCCCAGGGTGGGCCCTTGCTTGGGGCTGAGGCCCAGCGACAGCCTTGTCGCACCTACCGATGCAGGGAGTTCGCAGCACCTGTCCTCGTCTGCCCAGGTGTCACTGCACAAGATCTGCAGCATCTGGAGCTGGAACTGACCACAAGGGAGATGGTTAGCCCAGCACAGGCCACAGGGACAGCCCCACACGCCCTGCAGGATGAGGCCTGGACTCACTGTGGCCGAGCTGCTCCGGGATCCCCGGGGCTTGGCCAGCCTTCCCAGTGTGACAAAGCCAGAGACAGGCGAGCTGCCAGCCTCCCCTCTGGGCCTCTCGGCCACCTTCCGGCAGTCCACATAGAGCCGGACCTTGGAGCGGCCCACGGCCACATGTACCTGCCAAGATACCACAGGGGTCCTTTGCTGCCCGTGCCAGGGTCGGTGCTGTCCTGGATGCCGGGTACAGACCCAAACAGGCAGGGCAGAGGCCGAAGTCCTTCTCCACTCCGGGTGCCTGGGGTCTGGTGCAACAGAGGAGGCCACGTGTGTGGGGCAGGGCAGGGCAGCGCAGAGCCCATGGGCTCAGGCAAGCGTTTACCTTGTGGAAGCTCCCAAAGAAAATCTTCTTCACCTCGGGCAGGTCAAAGGTGACCTCCTGCAAGGCGGCCCTGGGGTCCTGGTGGAAGTAGGTCAGTGACTTCCTACCAGCTGCCGGGAGGATGAGGAGCAGGTGAGAGCAGTCCCGGGATCCGAGAAAGGGGACAGAGAGAGGGCGGACATCCCAGGCCTGGCCAGGGTTCCCCACAGGACCAGGAGCTGCCCCAAGGGAACACAGCCTCTCAGGGCACAGCAGTCCCTGCCTGGACACCTGCCTTCGCATCTGTGCCCTGTTGCTGGAGACCCTGCAGCCCACTGGAGCCTGACTCATGAGGGAGGGTGACCCAGGGCCCCCCCCCCCCCTGCCAAGGTGATTCTGGGCCACAGTACCATCCAAAAGAACCCCAAGGACAGGCTGGAAGTCCTCAGATGTCAGCTGCCACAGTGCAAAGGCTTCTCGGGGCGTCTCTGGGAGCAGGCGCAGGAGGAAGACAATGGTGTGTTCTGCAGGGAGGGCAGCTGGGTGGATGTCGCTGTGGGCACGGGAGAGGGTGTGAGCAACAGGGGGGCAGCAGGGCTGGGACGAGCCCTGCACACTGGCCTCTGACTAGATGGGGGCGGAGAGGGGATCGGGAAGCCGGGCCGAGGTGCAGCTTCTCCATGAGTAACATCAGGTTTGTAAAGCACAGGGCACTAGATTTGACAAGAAGTATGGGGGACACCACCCGAGGGTAGGACAGCAAGGGCCCCAGCAGGTGGCGAGGGGCTGGCTGAGGGCCCCAGGAGGGCCCCTAGTCTCTGCACCACCATGCACACATCCGCGACTGTTAGGAGGGGGTGTGGGAGTCCTCGCTCCTCTGATCCAGGTGCACCAAGGGGCAGGGGCGGGGCGGGGATCACCACCTTGAGCCACCCAGGGAGTAACGTTGTCCCCCTTTGGCCTTCATTTGGTTTTAGGATAAAAGCAAAGATCCAGCGAGAGCCATCTCTGGTGCAGGCCTGCAACCCTCTAAGCATGCTGGCCCGAGGCCCTGGCACGTGCTGCTCCTGCGTCCTCCCCCTTTCCTCCATGGTTCTCATTCTCTGCTGCCTTGGGGAGCCTTCTGGACCCCTCTACTCTTAGCTAGTGTCCCCTTGACAGTGACCATCACAGTGTCACCATATGCTCACTGGCAGACGAACGTGAAGCTCCACTCCCACTGTGGGGCCCTGGGAGAGGTCAGGCGCCCAGGACAATGGAGGGAAGAAGCCATGAGCACCACGGCAAAGCCAGGGCGGGAGTGTGAGGTATGGGGAATACTGCTTCCCAGCTCCCAAACCTCACGTTGGTAGCATGACTCCAGCTGGCGGGGGCGTGCAGCTCTGGGGCTTTCCCCAGGTTGAGCTTCCCCCAGCAACCAGCCACCTCCTCTTCCTCTGCTCTCTGCACTTGCAATGCCGGCCTCCAGCCAATACTGGTACACTCCGATCCTCACAGGCAAGCCACTCCTCACTCTGAGAGCTCCTGCCACACTTGGTCAGTCTCTCTCTCCACCCCCCCCCAAAAAAAATCATGGGTCCGTGTCAGGGCTCCTCTCTTCCCTGAACACGCTGACACCCTCATGGAATGCCCCTCCTTGCAGTGATAACCAACAGGACCAATGACACCACCATTGCCCACCCCTCACAAAATGACAATCTTCCTAGGGGCTGTGACCTGGCTTCGGCCTCTGGCTTATCTCCAATTTGCTCACTATGGGAAATATTCCTTCCTAGCCCCAAATCCTTATAAGGAGCAGGGTGCAGGGCAGCAGAAATGACCCCCTGAATGGTCTGGGCCCTGCATCATCCTCCTGCCCCCTGGAGCCCACGCATGAGGGATGGAGCCACCCACCTGTGGCAGAACTTGTGCTACAATGGGGACAGATGCTGAGGGTGTCTGCAGCCAAGACCAGGGCAGAAGGAAATCAGGGGATGGTCATCAGTTCAGCACAAAGATGCCAAGCCCGACGTGGGGACCAGACATGCTCAGGGGTGAGATCTCCCCTGCCCTTGTGGGTCTTTCTCAGAAGAAGACGCATAAATGGCCAATGGGTAGAGGAACAAATGCTCAGCATCGCTAAGCCCTGGGGAAGTGCAAGCCAACCACAGGGAGATCTGCCCACCCCACGAGAGTAGCTATTATCAAAAAGTAAAAAGTAACCAGCGCTGGTGCAGAAAGGGGCAGTTGTGTAGGGCTGGTTGTCAGGTCACCCTGGAAACAGGACAGAGTGCCCTCGATGACTTAGAGGAGAATGACCCTAAGATGCGGCAACCCCACTGCCAGGCATGTGTCCAGAGGATAGGATGCCTGTGCCTGGCGTCCAGAGCCAAGGCATGGGATCAGCCCTGAGGGGCAGCAGCTGAGGAATGGCAGAGAAAACGTGGCACACATCCACAGCAGGACATACCCTGGCCACAGGGAGGAGGAGGCACCGTCACCTGAGCAGCACAGGGACCTGCAGGTCGTTCCATTAAGTCAAAGTGGAAGGCACAGAAAGTCATGTGTCATGTGAGCCCATGGGTAGAGTCTGAAATAGTCGCTGTCCCAGAAGGAGAGCGAGGAGTGGTGTCCCCAGGGGCTAGGGACAGAGGGCAGGAAAGAAGGGACAGGCTGGCTGGGCTTTAAGGACAGCGAGCTGGGAGCAATAGGCTCTGGTGTACTACTGCACAGCAGGGTGACATGGGTAAGGACCACCTGCCCTCCATGCCAGAGACCAAGAAGGGATCCTGCACTAATTGTAACCAAATGATAAGAGCTGGAGGAGGCGAGTGGGTTCACCCTGATCTAAATGCCTCCCCGCGTGCACTGCACTGAGGGACTGAGACACTTGGTAGGTACAGCTCATAGGTCTTCACGTGCCAATTTAAAAGTCGATTTAAATTTTAAAACAGTGAGAAAATTTTTTAAAAAACGAACAAAGCAACCCTGACAGCCTTCAATAAACTCAAGCCCAGCGACAGGAAGACCTTCTAGTCAACAGGTGCATAGACACAAGCTCCTTCTCTCTGAGGTGGGGATGCGCTCTCTGGACACCTCCTGCCACCAGTCACCGTGGCTCCACGTCCCCTGCTCAACCAGCAGCCTCTCCGCCAGAGTCCTGGTCTCCTCAGCTCAGAGGCACATAGGGGGACAGGCGCCCCACGAGACCTCCAGGCACCTCCTTCTCCACCTGCATGCGGAGTGGGCCTGCCCCACAGATGCCAGGTCTCTCCCACGTCTTTGTACAGCCTATGGCCCCGTGAGGCCGTGCTACTCATTTTCATTTGGCGACCTTCTTGTGGTCCTTGGGGTCCAGAAGGCAAGTCCTGGTTCTCACTCTGAGGTGTGTGTGCCCTCAGGCCAGATTTATATCTGACCATCAGGTGCATGCAATGGAGGCTGCCGGCTGCCAGCAGCCCCAGGCGCTCCCATGGCCGCTTGAGAGGAGTCGCAGTGAGCCCAGG
The DNA here is from genome assembly GCA_004027915.1 of Capromys pilorides. Classification (NCBI taxonomy): domain Eukaryota; kingdom Metazoa; phylum Chordata; class Mammalia; order Rodentia; family Capromyidae; genus Capromys; species Capromys pilorides. The sequence goes on from PVKN010037426.1 coordinate 4,783, forward strand.
GAGCACAAGCAGCAGATGTGCAAAGCAGATCAGCACCACGGGGTGCTGGCTGCATGGCCGACCCCAGGCACGGGGGAAAGACCTACGTGGGACTGCAGCAGTGCACCATTCTATGCCTGTGGGATTTTGTGCATCTGTGAAATGAGAATTCCAGAGCACGTGGGCTGAGCCACTCTGTGACTTGCTGAGTGACGTCAAGGGCTTCAGGGCTCCAGGAGCCACTGGGGGTTGGCCGGGCTCTCCCCGTCCCCCTCTGCCCACCTGGCCCTGGATGGCCACCTGCAGTCCCATGCCTTGTGCACCTGGCCCGCCGCATCAGCTGGGCATCCTTGAAGAGTGTGAAGGTTGGGGTCAGACCCCAAGCCGGGGGCTCCATGGCCACGCCGCGAATGGAGGCGTACTCTTTCCGCACCAGGCCGAAGGCCACCATCAGGTCAAACCCTGGCAGGACAGGGAAGACAATCGGAGACAAGTGGATCACGAAGGGGAGGAAGAGACTGGCAAAGGGGTAGCCTGGGCTGGGGTGTTGGCACATGGAGGCTGTGTACCCCACAGCCCTGAGAACCCAGCCCTGCCTTGGCCATAATGAGCCCTTTCCCCTCAGCCCCTTCCTGACACTAGAGAAACTGCTTTGTTGAATGGCCCAGCCGGGAGGCCCAGGGAGGGAGCCCCCGGGCAGTCAGCCCCAGCCCCAGGCAAGCAGACCCTGTACCTCTGCCCCACGCCTGTATTCTTCCCTGAGGAAGGCCCTGTTGGCTCCACTTGCTCAGCCTGAGGAGCCTCGGTGGCCTGACCCTGCCCTGCACCCTCGGGATGCTAACCCTGCTGGGCAGAGCTCCCTGAGCGGACTGTGCTTCTCATGCCAGGTGCCCGCCCTCTCTGAGGAGGGATTAGCTCTCACAAAGCTCAGCGCCTCATACCCTAGCACCTGGCCAGCAATGAGGCTCCCGGGGCCGGAAGGGCAGGGCCAAGCTCTGCCTCCTGCCTGCACATCTGGCAGGCAACCTTGGACGAGCTCCAGTTCCGCAGTGGAGAATACAGTTGCTCTGCCTGCCTTGCGGGGCAACCAGGAAAGCTGCGGGCCTTACCCTCGCATGGGTGCTGTGTCGGGGCCCTGGGCGCAGCTCCCTTAGTCCTTACACCCCAGGAAGAGCCCAGGAGAAGCAAGCAGCAGAGGGCAGAACATGGCTGTCCCAGGGCCCAGGACCTACCTGGAAGGGAGCCATTCCAGTGAAGGGCCGGGCAGGCTGCTGCAAGAGAGAGGCCATGCGAGTCACTTCAAGCTCAGCGGCCACCAGAGGAGGCTGTCATGGACAGTGCCTGTCCTCCTGTGTGGACAAAGCTGGGCCTACGCCACCTCTCTGTGCCTATGAACAAGGCCTGTGGTCCCCATGGCCCTGGGAAGGAGACGGGAATGGCTTGCTTCTTCTGGGCCCAGAGCTAGCACCAGGGGCTCCACTGAGCGCTCTCTCCTGAGGCGCTGGCCTCCCAGACAGCAGGGTGGGAGATGCCTGGGTGCGTGGAAGGGGCTGGGCACACAGGCGCGCACAGAGGCCAGACCCACAGAATGTGCAGGCAGTGGCTGGAATCGCTGGCCACCCTGGCAGCTGTCCACACAGAGGGCCCTGCCCACCTGGGGTGCCAAAACGAAGTGAGGTGGAGGACTCAGGCCTCTGAGGGTCGGCACTGAGGGGCTGAGGCTGTGCTTGCTGAGAAAACCAGTGAAGGAACTGACAGACCCACTAGACCCTGGACCAGAGGGGACCCAGGGCCAAGGGCGACACACCCAGGCGCTGGCAGTCCCAAAGGCAGCAGTCTAACTCCAACATGTCCCACCTCTGGGCAGGGCCTCCACCCAAGCCTGTGCTCAGCCTCGGGCTTTCCCTTGGAAGTTAGGGGCGCATGGGCAGGGCGCAGGCTGGGGTGCCTTTGGGGGAGATTCTGTCCGGGCTGCCACGGCCTCCTGCCTGAGTTCGGCCGGCACATGAGACTGGGAAGGTTCCGTGGGGGAAGCCCTCACCTGCTTCCACCACCCACTGCTGCCCTGGGCTGTGTGCAGTGGCCAGGCAGTGACAGCAAGTGCTGACGGGCCCCGTCCTCCCCCTCAGTGTCCCTCCATGTCCCACTGGAGGTGCCACAGGTTGGGGCTGCTGGGGCCCCGCTGGGTCTGGCTGGGTCTGTCACATGGCTGCTCCGCATCTTGGTGTCCGCTCACCTGTGCGGCCTATGGCAGACACTGCCTCACTCTCCACTGCTCCATAGACAGCTGAGACCAGGACCCGGTACTTGGTGGCAGCCAGCAGATCAGGGAGTACGGCGTGGCTCTCGGGGCCTGGCACAGAGAACTGGGGAGCCGGGATTGCCTGGGCGGCAACTTGGGAGAAAGCTGGGCTCCCGAGTTGCTCCGCACAGAGGAGCAGCAGCAGCAGCAGCAGCAGACAGGGTGGCTGCATATCGCCCATCGGCCCTGCACCCAGAGGCCCCCACAGCACGGCAGCTGTCAGCTCCTCAGACTCACCGATTTCTCAGGTCCCAAGCCAGAGGCTGGCGCGTAGGTGAGCCGGTAGTGGAGCACGTGGCCATTCGGGGGTGTCCAGCTGACTTGCAGGCTGTTGGGGGTCTCTGAGGAGAGGGCCAGGCCCGAGGGGGGACTCCTGCTCACTGCAGCTGGACAACAGCACAAGTGGCATGGGGCTCAGGGCTGGACCAAGGGGGCCCTGGGGGCCAGGGGACAAGGCAAACAGCCTGCGGCGTGCTCTGTGCCCCACTCTGCCAGAGGCTGCCTCATGCCCCCTGCCTGCCTACTGCTATACTGTGCCCCACAAGACCCCACAAAGCTCCTGTAGGCCTCCCCGCCCAAGCTGCCCCTGCCTGGAGCCTGTGTCTCCCATGCCACATCATCTGGGCCCCAGGAGTCCCTGAGACTTGAGGGGCCTGTCTGCTGGTAGCTCTGGGAATCTTGGCTCCTCAGCCTGGGGGGCTGGGTCTATCTGGGGTCCCCTTGGGCTGCTCCTGCCCCAGCGCTGCTTGGTGGAGGAGGTGATACCTACAGGGAGTGTAGCGCAGAGACACCGGCTCGCTGCGGGCCCCATCCCTGTAGTAGGCCAGGACGGTGATCTCGTACTCCGCGTGCCTCCCCAGCCCCGACAGCACAGCAGTGCCGAGAGTGCCGGGGACAGAGATCTGAAAGAAGGGGCTCTGGGGTCTGCTGGCCCGTATGTGGCCTTGATGGAGACCTGCTCCAGGTGCGGGCAGGCGCGTGACCCGAGGCACAGCCCTGGGGTAGGTACAAGTGACCAGCGTCTGAGGCCCAGCCCACCCGCACCTCGTGGGCCTTCCCCTCTCCCAGGGGAGTCCACTTGATCTGGTAGACGAGCACGCCAGATGGGGCTGCAGCCGCCCACGTCAGCCTGACTGAGTCCCCTGGGAGCTCTGTCACAGATAGCTGGCTCGGGCTGGGGGCTTTCTCTGGAAGACAGAGGCGGGAGACAGAGCTTCAGGTGCCAGCTCCTGCCTCAGCCCTCCTTCCAGCACTTGTCCCCACCTGGCTCAGCCATGGCCCAGGGCAGATGCCACCACTGTGCCACGCAGCAGAGGGCATAGCCCACCCCTGAGCCAAGCCCTGCCCCCTGCCCACTCACTGGTGGTCACATGGCCAGTCAGTGTGGAGGACCCGCCTCCAAGGTGGAGGGAGGTGACACGGATGGTGTATGTGGTGGAGGAGGACAGCGGGCCCAGGGTGGCAGAGGTGGCGTTCCCAGGGGCCTCCTTCTACGGGGCAGGGATACAGACACATTAGGCCAGAAACAGACCCAGGCCCAGGGCCTGCAGCCAGGACCCCATGGCCCCAAAACAGGAAGTGGGGTTGATCATGAGAGTCCAGGACAGCCCACGAGGCGCACCCTTCCCTGCACCCAGCCAGCGCTCTGCCAGCTCGGCCTCCACACAAGCCGTGCCCTCGCCAGAGCTGCTCTCTGTGCCTGTGCGACCTCTGGCCTCAGTCTCATCCCAACCCAAAACTGAGCATCCCAGGTGGGGGTGATGCTAACCCTGTGACCCAGAGGGACGGGACAGACAGGGACGGAATATGGGAGCGTGAGGGATGCCCAGGAGGGCATGTCGGGCACCGAGGCACTAGGCTCCTCTGGTCCATGAGACACTGACTCTGGGGTCCCCTGGAGCACGTGGGCCCAGGCGGGCCTGCTCTCACCTTTCCCGAGTGGCCACCATCGCTGGAGACATAGCTGACCCTGACCAGGTGTGTGGGTCGCGGGGTGCCCTCCCAGGTCACCCGGGCCGAGTCGTGGCTCACATCCGAGAAGCCCAGGTGTCTTGGGGTAGCCAGGGTGGCTGCGGAGCAGAGCAGGGCCTTGGGGCTGATGTACCCGCTTTCTCCACACCTGGTGGCACAGCTGGGATGGAAGGGTGTGGGGCCCCCACCTGTGGAAGGCTCAGGACCTGTGCCTTGTGGGCAGGTGCAGGCAGTACTCACGGGTTCTGGCACGGATAGCCTGGGCCTCACTGGCCTCTGACCCTCGCAGGCTTTGCACTGAGACCTCGTAGTCCCTGCCTGGCTCCAAGCCATCCAGCAGCACCTCAGGCTGTCCTACCTGCACCTAGAGGGACGCAGCGTCACAGCTGGCTCTGCCCCTCCCTCACCTGTCTCCTCCCCTCTACCTTGTCCCAAGCCACGTACCTCTCTCCCCTCCTCCTCACCCTTGAGGGAGGCTGGCGAGCACCGTATGAGGTACTGGGTGGCCCCCACTGAGGGCTGCCAGGTAAGGTGGAGGGTCCTAGGTGTCACTGCAGCCAGGTTCAGTGCCCGAGGCGGAGAGAGGGACACTAGGGAGGAGCAACTACTGGGGCCACTTGGAGAACGCAGCACAGAGGCCACTCCCACAAGGACGCAGCCCCTGCTGAAGCTCCACAAGGACTTCCTGAGGAGTCAGGCACCTCAGCACCCGTGTGGTGCCCCCCCACGAGAGGCCAGCAGAGGGCTGTGTCCAGCCATGGGAGGGCAGATGCTGAGTCCATTTCCTGAACTCCACAGGGGCCCTGTTCTGGTGCTCAGTGCTGGCAAACCCAGGGCACTCCACATGTCTACTGTGGCCATCTGTTGAGGGTGGGGGAACACAGTCCCTGGGTGTTAGAAGAGCCCACAGCAACCATGTGGTGCTTTTGTTATGCTGGTGGACACAGAGGACAGCAGAGCAGGGGTGAGCAAGGGGCTGATGACGCTGAGGAGTACAGAGCCCTTCCTGGGGTGAGGGATATGCAGCATCCTCTCGGAGATGGGGCGGGGGAACAGAGCAGCACTGGCAGCTACAAGGGGTAAGCTGAGGGGTGGGTACATTCACAGAGCCAAGGAAAGGAGGCTTGCAGCAGTGACCTTGGCCACATGCCATGGGACACCAGGATCAGAAAGGCTGAGCACAGCCAGGACTGCCCACTGCAGGTGCCAGACGCTGGGAGGCAGGGCTCACCAACACCCACTCACCTGTGGTCACCAGGCCCTGCAGCCCCTTGCCGACTCCACCCTCATAGACAGGCAGCACAGAGACCAGATACTCGGTGTTGGAGGTCAGGTTCTGGAGCTCTGCAGACATAGTGGGCCCATCCACCACCACCTGAAACAGCACCCCCAAAATGGGCAGGGTGTGGAGAACGTGCCAGGGTGCAGAGCTGGAATTTTTTTTTTTTTTTTTATGGCTGGCTCAGCCTGCCCTAGGGATGGGACCGGTGCAGCATGTGGTGCTGGAGATTGAACCTCGGACCCTTCGGGGGCCTAAGCTTGCCTAAACAGGTGCTTTAGACTGCTGAAACATCTCGCCGGCCCAGAGCTGGAATGTTGTTGCCTAAATGTAGGCTTGGGGAATGGGCGTCTGTGCCCACCCAGCTGGGTCCCCGCACCAAGCAGAAGAAGGGCACTGACCGAGATGCAGGCAGGAGGGAGAGGCAGTCAAGCCCAAAGTGGCCCGGCCCAGCGGTTACCTGTCCTGCTAAAGCCACGTCCAGGACACTCCCAGCTCTGCCCTGTGGTGCCGCTCGCACCCTGCCCCACCTCTGGCCCCAGCTGTCCTTTCTCAGAGTGACCTGGTCCCGTGGGCCTGTGATTCCAATACTTGGCTACAGCTAGGAGAGCCCCTCCAGGTGTGCCTGGCCAAGTCTCTGGCAGCTGCCTTGCTTCTGTGGGGGTGATCCCAACAGGGACCCCCCCAAGCCAGGGAAGCTGATGCTGCTTACCTCACGATGGGCACCACCCCTAGAAGGTCGCCACATGATGAGGTACTTGAGGGGCTGCTGAGGAGCCGGGGTCCATGACAGGTGGACGCTGGAAGAGGTGACCTGGCCCAGTACCAGGCCGCTGGGTGTGGGGAGGGCATCCAAGGTTGGCATAGCTGGGGCTGGGGTGCCTGCAGGCAGAAGGCAGTGGCCTGGGCCTCAGCACCCTCCTGCTTCAGTCTGCAGAC
>PVKN010037427.1:0-11247 GCA_004027915.1 Capromys pilorides
TGGTTCTGGGTTGATGACTTTATTTCTGTTCAAGTAAGATGTCAGTTTTGTGAAGAAAAGCCAAATTGTGCCAAACAGCTTAGTTCGGAAACTGAGTTATTCTCAAATAAGTGTTCAGGAACTAAGATATTACTGTATATGAAGTTTTTTATATCAGAGACACTGCATGATATTTCAACTGCTGTATCTGTATTTCTTTTAACATTGGTCTTAAGACACATTCTTTGTCCTGCAAATGACTCAAGGTCATCATTCTTTATGGCAGAGTAATACTCCAAAATGTATAAATATCATCTTTTGTTTGTCCATCCATCTTTTGACAGGCATGTAGGCTGTTCCCAAGACTTGGCTATTAAGAATTGCACCGATGTGTCCTTGTACATGCACACATTCCTGAGGAAGACTGTCCTGACCTCTTTGGGGAAGATACCTAGAAGAGAACTAACTGAACCAATTAGAACTACTTTTACAGTTTTGAGACATCTCCATATCAATTTCCATAGTATTTGTATCAGTATACAACTGAAGGGCATACGTTTTTCCCTATAGATTTGCCAACATTTGTGATTGGTTGATTTTTTTATTATAGCCATTCTTTCTGGATAGTCTATAATATCATATGTTTTGTGCACTAGCATTTTATCCTGTCCCATCTTCCCCTTTCTCCCTTCTGCTCTCCTCTATGCTCCTCCCCTCCCTTCCCTGCCCTTCCCCACCCTGCTCTGTCTAACCCCTCCCTTTCCTTCCCATCCCATTTCTACCCTCTCTATATCTCCTCTTGTTTAACTCTATTCTATCATTTAAAAAATTATAATCATGATTTAGGAAATCAAGTTGAGGATACTCCAATAGGTTTGACACATAATTTGAAAGACTGCTGTAGAAAAACTAGAAACATTGGACCCAAAACATAATAATGTAGTAACATATATTGAAGTATTATATGATTTTATTTTGAAAACATTTTAAGTGTTTTCCAGTGAGAAAATTGATACACACTGCTGTAGGTGATATTCATATGACAGAACACCATTCATTAGCTCCCAGAAAGCAAATCAATTAAAGCTATATAGTTAGATAACATATAAGTGAATAGAAAAATGGATTAATGTTAAACACATATTGAATGAAGTCATTATATACTGTTGATTAAAACATACAGCATGGTAGTATATGTCTTGCTAAAAAACAAAAACAAAGGGCCAGCGAGATAGTTCAGCAGACTAAGCATCTACTTTGGCAAGATCAGGGGTCATGGTTTAATCCTGGGTCCTGCTTACCATGCCCACCTGCCCAGGGAACGCACTGAACCAGCGACAGAGTCCAGGTATGGTGGTGCAAGCCTGAAATTCCGGTGCTGGTAAGGCTGAGAACAGAACAATCTCCACGAGTCCAAGCTGCACAGTGAGACCCTGTACCAGATACACAAAAGAAAAAAAAAAAGAAGAGGAAGAAGATGCTAGATGTTATTATGAATACGCATGTTGTGGTTGATGTCTAGATGTCCGTCCAAAGCCTCATCCCATCATGGGGGCCAGGCTTTGAGTAGGTAGATAGATCTAGTGTGTGTTGATCTGGGATGAGGGGATGTGATTAGTCCATCAGTCTGTGGCTGCTTTTGACAGAGTTCTGGCTAGGATAAAGGGTGTGAAGGCTCTGACCCCCTAAGGTGAGCAACTTGTGCACGTGCGAGGGACACACAGAGTCTTGGATCCCTCCTTCTTGTTGGGTTTGCTGTCTTCTGCATGATGAATGGCTGCCCTCTGCATATGCCACTCTGCCTTGGAGCCAGCCAAGTGTGGACTGAAACCTCCACGAACTGTGACCTAAGTAAACCATTTCTCCTTTACCTTTGTCTGGCAGGTATTTTACTTTGGAAATAAGAAAAATGACTAAGACCACCTAGCCACCTCTGTTGATCATGCTCCAAGTTAACGAGAATTGTTGCTTTTAGGGAAGCAAGAAGTAGAATGGCAAAGAGTAGGGAAATACAGTGAGACTGATCTTCCCTGTTAACATTTCCCTATTTTAATGTTGAATATAAAAAGAAGAAAAAATCTACATGTATGTAATACATTTCAATCATTATTTTCATTGTTTTTAATCCTATCAGGAACAGAAAAGTGTTATAAATATATAAAGGCCATATGTGAGATACTGCTTTCAGACAGTTATTTCTAATAATTGTAATGTGTTTTAACTTAGCTCAGGAGCGACAGAGCTTGGCTGCAGTCCCAATACTTACTAAGAAATGAAGAGCTTCGTCTGGTACATTTGCATTTCAGACTCTGGTTGCAAAAAGACCTGGAAAAGAACAGGTTTCTGTGTCAAAGAGAAACGTGAGGTAAAAAATACGGAAATCAAGATCAGCTATGAATCTGTGAAAAGACTTGAGAAGAAGAAAAGGCAATCACACGTGCGTTGTCCGGGCGGCAGGTATCTGAGGCAGAGCCACGGCAGGGCCTGTGCACCACGTCCTGGGGGTCCCAGCCTGTGCACCTCGAGGCTGGGGCAGGAGAGCTGCGACAGTCTCTCCTCTTGGGTCACAGCAGCTCTGTCAGAGCTCTGCAGTCCTGCTTTGCTCAGCCACCGTGGACGCTCATGGGAATAATTAAGAGGCGATTCTCACATGATTTCAGTCCAGATAAGGTTCAAGCCCGCGGCTCCCCTCAGACAGAATCAGCCCTAGCGAGCCTGAGAAATCCTGTTAGCTGGTCAGCATCCCCTGCCCCTTGCGGACTCTGGCCCCCCTCTTCCAGGCCCTGTTTAGTCTTTGTATTCCCAGGTAAGATGAGGTCATTCAGGGAGCAGACCGAGGAAAGGCTGCGGGCAAGGAAGCTGTCCATTTTCTCTCAAAATTTCTCAGCACTACGTTGACCCCCAGAGGGGCCCCAGGGAACATGAATTACTGCTGAATTACCAATCAAGGGGAAGAAGAGAAAATGTCAGGTAAATGTTATCTGTGTGTTGTTTGCTTAGATCTTTCCCTAAGGGAAGAGGCTAAATCACTGGAATTGAGTAAGTGATTTTGCAGGCCTGCAATTGCTCTCTGCTGACAACTGTCAGTGTAACCTTGTATTTGACATTTAAAAAGCACAGATCTGGGAAACAAAGTGAAGTTCTAGAATGGCTATTGCTTCTTTGTCTTTTTAATGAATCAAAACATGAAAAATTATCTGAATTTATCATGAATGTATATTATTTTTCTATCCTCTTGTGATCTAAGTTTTTTTTTTTTTTTTCCCGATGTGTCATTTTTCTCCTGTGGTTGCTCACATTACCTATTGTTATTTTATTAAGATATGCTAATCAGTTTAACAATAATCCACAGGCTTCCAACCAACTTACTTTATTAGATAGAAAGGCTTTGGCATGCTTTGTGAAGTGACAATATTCCAAATTCTATTTTTCATTTTTAATTTTAAAAAGTATTGTATTTATTTATTTGGTGCAGGATCTCACTATACAGCTCTGAATCCTGATGATCCTCCTGTCTCAGCCTCCTGGGATTACAGGCATATGCCACCATGCCCAGTTCAGGGACCAGCATGGCAAGTGGTACTGGAGATCAAACCCTGGTCCTTGTGTTTGCCAGGCAGGGGCTTAGAGCACAGAATTCTCTCCTCAGCCCCTATTATCCCTAATTCTTGATATCGTCTGCTAATAGCAGTGGGAGAAAATACTCTGCAGCGTTCTATTTCAAATACCATGTGAAAAATTAGTAGCTTAAATATCTGTTAGACTAAGCCTTTATATGTATGATTAGTTCATAAATCTATTAATTTATATAAACATTTGTTGAATGTTTATAAAATACCTCTCACAAGTGAGAGTTTCATTATACTATACATAGACATCTTTTTAAAAACAAACAACACATACATGGACACACTGAAGTTTTTTTGTACAAGTTGTGAAATTTGTCCAGGAAAAATATTTAATAATTAATTTGCAATCCCTTTCATAGCAGAGAAACAGAAAAATGTTTTAATGAAGAACAAATGCTCAGTCTAAATAAAGTTTAGCAGAGCTATCCCTGTCTTCTACAAATCTATAAGCTGAGTCTCCGGGGACTCAAGGGTACATTTGTTAGGTTTACTTTACTTTTTGCCATCTACGTGTTAAGCTTAAAGTGGCAAAGCCACCAAACTAGAAATGTCAAAATGTAGATTCAAAATGTTCTCAAAAGGCTAATCTTTCTGTGCAGAAGACTAGAAAAAGAAAACTTAGCAAGGCAGGAAACCTTTGACTGCAACTATGCTACTGCAACTAAACAACAAAGAACGAATTCTGGCCAAAGTCCACCTTTAATAACAAAGATAGAGTGGAGAACCTAGAATTTTGCCCTTTCCAGACTGTAAGACCATAGGTAACATCATACATAGCTGATCCCCTGTGAATCCAGAGATAGCTTCAAATTCTCCCTTAATGATGCCAATTGATAATACACCTCCTCACCTACCAAGCCAGTGGAAGCCATCGGAGATCCCTGACACCTGACAATTAGGACAAGGACAGCTGCTCTTCCTTGCTGGTGTGTTACCAGAAACTTCTGGAAGAGTCAGGACTTTCACCACAATAACAGCGGAGGACATGAGGAGAGTAATATGGAGGCCTTCTCTGAGCTAGGGAGCCCCATGGGAGCACAGGGAAGAGCTAAGACCCCAAAGCCTCCCAGCATCCCACGCCAATCTCAGATTCTTGCTTTTAATATCACTCATACTATAATTTTCTATTGAGGAAAAATGGGTGAGATATAACTTGTTTGCCAAATTCTTAGGAAGATACAGTTATTTCAAAAAAAGTAGTTAATAAAAGAAATGCATTTATCAAAAGATGTGAACTTCTGCTCTTCTCTTGATTTCAAATAAATTACTTCTCTTTCAAAATGTGAAATAGAAATGGACTGCAAAATAAAATCTCAAGACAGAAATCAGTGCTTTGGATCTCTGGACCTACTTTAAAGACAGGAGCAAAGTCCACACAGGCATTCATGCAGCATGTCATCAGTGGCCATGTCTTCAGCCCAAGGTTCTTAGCCCATGTTCCCTGTCCTTCTGGATGAGGTGCATAGGCTGCATTTCTCTTCCTCTTGTATAATTATGTGTGATCATGTTTCTAAATAGGACTGTAAATGGAAATGATGGTCTTCCTTACCTGGCTGGCCCTTGATATGTCCCAGGTGACTTTCTTTGTCCTCCTCCAGCTGAACTGAATTCAGAGTAGTCCTCGTGCCCTGGTGGAGGATGCAGGTGGAATGCAAGAGCCCATGAGCCCATGGTGTCCAGGAACAGAGCATCCTTATTCCTCTGTGGTTTTAGCTGGTTGACAAATGAACTCAGTTTCTCAAAGCTGCTTAGAGATGAACTTGGAGGTTCCTCTGTGCTTTGAGTGATGCCAGAGTTGGGTAGCAATGGTACATGGGCACCTCCTGTTGAGATAGCAAAGTGTAAGATGCCAAATTATTTTTAAAATTTAGTGTCAGAGAACTATGTCCATGCTCCCATGACAGTGTGTCAAGAGAGGGTCATGTTTCTTGATCACCAATTATATTCTTTTAAGTTTGTGAAACCAGCCGTAGTCCCCACCCCCTTTGGGTGACTAATAATACCAGTGCTCACAATATCTGCCTCTCGTGTCTTTTCTATGCCAACAGAAATCAATTCTCTTCCAGATGTAATAAATGAATCAAACAAAAAGTCCTTGCTCTAAGGTGTGTCTTGTATTCAGCAGTGGAGTCAGGGGATACAGTCGTATTGGTCAGTGGGATATCACTTAAGTTTCCTCAAGGGCCTGCCATTCTTCCTCTTCTTGTCAGCTGTCATGGCAGCCTCATCTGAAGCACTCTTGTAGATATCATGAGGAGAAGGCCTAGAGAGGCACAGACATCTTAGCCATTGTGTACTGAGACATGGAGCCAGTGTCAGCAGCCTTTCACCTGTAGATTTTAGTGTCTTGAAGAAAACACATATATTTTTCTAGCTAAGATAATTAAGTTTTCTGTAAACCAAAATACAAATGAATAGTCTAGGCTTCTTATAAGTGTCTTAAGAAAATCATGTTCTTATCCAAAACAATAAGGGCCTCTCACCTTATGAGAATTAGTGTGGAGGACCGCCTGAGCAGCTCTCCTTAAAAGAAATGCAACTGTTTCCATTGTGACTGAGCTTGACCCTATTCCCTCTTATTGAAATGTAAAGAGCTGGCTAGGATCTCTCACTATCCTTTTGATTGGCCTTAAGCAGTGTGTAATGGTCTAGCTGAGGTGCTGGTGGTAATTTTTGAAGATGGCACGCATATTTCCCTGATAACAGGACGAAGAGCCAGTGCTCCACCTTGTAAGCTCAGATTGAGCCTCAAAATAGAGGCTATGACTTCATGGGACGTGAAAGATTACACGTCAGAGCTGAAACACCAGAACCCCAAAATCTGAATTGGCCTTATTGGTCTAGCCGAGACGCTGGTGGTAAATTTTGAAGATGGTACACGTGTTTCCCTGATAACAGGACTTAGAGCCAATGCTCCACGGTGTCAGCTGGGATCGAGCCTCGAGATAGAGGCTATGATTTCCTGCAGCTTGAAAGATTACACATCAGAGCCGAAGCACTTGATCCCCAAAATATTAGATGCTTTCTCAATAGCATAATGCAAATTACTTCCTCTTAATATGGCAGAGGTGAATGCAGACCTCCTACCTAGTCCAGCTCAAGTTCACCTTCTTCCCACAATTCCCTTCAAAACTCACCTTCCCACAATTCCCTTTAGAACTCACCTTCCCACAATTCCCTTCAGTGCGCACCTTCTTCCCAGAATTTCCTTTCACAAGCCACTCCCCCTTCTCCAATGAATAAAGCCTGAGTGCAGCGCTGGGTCATGCTCTTGGTTCCAAAGGCTGTTTTTATGGTTGGACCTAGGGCCCCTTGGCTCCTCATTAATTGTATAAATACATTTTAGTGTCTTTATTATCGCCATGGGTTATGCTGAGAGTGGTAGATTGGAATTAACTTGGTAGAATTCCAATAATGGGTTATTAGGAACATAAGTTCAGGCTTTTTGGACTGAGGCAAAAACCAGAAAGGGACCCCGACAAATTAGGAAAACTTTTACAAAGAAAATTTGAAAATATAAATATGAAAAATGAAGCCAAATCTAAAGTAGCTGCCAGTCACAAATTAGTAGACTAGCTCAAACATATTCCAATCATGTTATGGATAAAGGTATAGAAACTTCCTGCCTTTCTAGGAGAGATCTGAAAGACTATGTAGATTGTACAGAATTATGAGTCTCAATAAATTTTAAAAACAATACTGTAGGGGTTTCTGTTATACAACACTGAAATTATTGATTCTATTAGTCAATAATAAATCTATAAATTTAGCATGCATTTAGTGCTTATTATCTTTAAACACAGTATTGATTATTGATGATTCTATCTGCCTATTACTTTAGTTATTCCTTGTAATAGCTTTAATTTTTTTTTAAATTTAGGACAGGGTGTACAGGGTGTACAGGGTGTACAGGGTCTCACTACGTAGATTGAACCTGTGGTGATCATCCTGTTTTCAGCCTCCCAAGCGCTGCGATTGGAGGTGCGCTCCACCACGCTGGGTCTCAATCGCTCTCTCCACATAGCCTGGGGGCAGGGCCAGCACAGTGCTCTGCCGAAGCAGGCGCTGTGGTCTGCTGACCTATCTGCCTGGCTCACACAAAAGCCTTAAGAGGTAGAAATATTTTTACTCCTATTACTTGAGGGAAAAAATTCAAGGTTGAAAAGATTAAATAATTTCTCCCAAAGCCTTTGAACTCTACCTATTCTTTCTTCAACACGCTGTATTCTAATATCTAGAAGGTTGTTGGAAAATAATAAATTATACATAAATATTTTCAAAATGATAATATATGTAAATATTTCTAAATAAATATTTCTAAATTCATACCTCTTCTCTGAGTACTATACTTTTTTCTTAAATACCACACACACTATGGTCTCCTTATAAGTAGTGATCGTTAGCTGATTGTGCTGTTCTGAGTGTGGCAGACCCACCCTAGGGAGGACACTCACCACAAGGGAATGAAGAAGAAAGGCACGCTTGAGCAGCCCGTCTTTGCTTTCACCTCAGACATCATCTCTTGGCTTCTATTGAGATTCTTTGGTCTCCAGCACAGACCCTTCAGGACACTCCCCTATTTTTTAGATAACAGTTTAGTTCATAAAGTTTATGTACACAGTGCTGCAGGAAACTCACTTTTCTAGGGGAGGTAGCTTGGTGGTCTAAGCGCTGCCTGGAGAGTGCAAAGTCTCAAGTTCAACCCCTGGTACCTGGAACTGGGCATGGTGTCTCACACTTCTAATCCCATTACTGGAGAGACCACAACAGGAGGATCACTATGAGTCTTACCTGCATAGTGAGACCCCATATTAAAAATAAAATAAAATAAGAAACATTTCTTTCTGACTGTAATTGAAGACAAACTTCTAGTTTGTGGATTTTGAGCTAGGATAACAAAGAAAGCCACAACTTCAAAGTTACATGTATATGGCAAAGAAATGATAGATAAAGACAGGATAAATCATACATAAAACATACGGTAACCGATGGTAGAACGTGAGTTGAATTATGAAGGGTGCTACATAGCAGCAAATATATTTGGACGTTAGAATTTTAATCTACAGTCAGTGAGGCACTAACAGGTCCAGCTAAACACAGAAATGGCATGTGCAGATTGATTTATTTGTTTTAACTCTTAAATTAGTGTTAAAGAAGATTTGGAAGTGACAAGAAACTATGGCTGGCACTGTCTGGGCATAGAAGCTGAGGGAACACAGCTTGGAGGCCAGGAAGGTTATAAGTGCAAGAGTCCTGAGCAAACAGAAGGGTCCTCGTACTCTGTTCATAGGTGCAGGAATCAAAATAGGGTTATCAAGTGACACTGATTTGTAAGACTAATGCTCATAATACTCATCATGGTCACTCTGTAATCACTTTTCAGTATTTACTGATCCTAGTTGAGCAAACACACTTATTCACTGAACCCATTGTAATCCCCAAGTTGATACTCATAATAATGTTGTTGGGATTCTTATAATAACAGAGCTATAGAAAATTTGAGTCACCTGGCACTTACATTCTTGAAGGATGTAGAATTAGGCAATGCTGTTGCAGTTCATGCTTTCGGCATGCATCATTTTTGAAATCTAATATCCCCAATCTGTTTGGTTTTGGGTTTTGTTGCAGTCCCTGTCTTGGACAGTTCTGAGGCCTAGTGCCAAACTCTTGTATTGTGCTTATGAATGTGGAGGATTGTGACGTGCCTTCCAGGGAAAGCTTGTGTGCCGATAAACTTTGTTCAGGCAGAAATTTTAGCATCACTGACAATGAGTTCAATGTTGATGAATCATTACTCTTAGTTACATTGTCTTCAATATATTTTTTAATGTTTTATTTTCCTTTTTATTGGATACAGGGTCTTGCTATGCAGTTCTGACTCATAGTGATCCTCCTGTCTCAGTCTCCTCAGCACTGGGATTCCAGGTGTGCACAACCATGTCCAGATTCGGGTCAGCATGGCATGCAGTGCCAGGGATCGAACCCAGGTCCTTGCACTTGACATGCACACTCATAGACTGATGAGCTATCTTCTCAGCCCATATTATTTTTAAAAATGCATGAGATTAGTTATATATTTATAGATTGGCAAAAATGTAACCAGAACCTCACAGCAGTTTAGTTTTTCTCTCACCTAACAATAACTACTGTGGCTTGCTAATTCATTGTTCACATACTTGTAGAACATAAGTTGGAGATAGTGAAAATTAAATGCATATATCAGAAAGTTAGACCTGGAAGATTTACTGAAGTAAATAAAGTCGAGGCTAATTGTTTAAAATGAAGTTCTCAAGATTGAATTCTTTTTTTTATTTATTACAAAGTTAGAGTTCTTTATTTTTCAGTGATTTTTCCACCTCACAAAAATGCAGTTCTTCAAACATGGCACTATGTGGAGGAAATTTTTAAGCAAATGCATTCTATGAGTATATTTCTTTGGTTTAATTGAAAGGAGAGTTTATGACGAACACAAACAAGGTGTTGTTCATGTGATGCCTGGCCTCTGGTTTGCTTCTGTGTTTTCATCTGGGATGAGGGTAAGTTTGTCTGACTGTGTTCCCAACACACATAGACTCAGAAGCTAAAACTTTCAAAGGCCGCTAGAAGGCTTTAACACGCACCCTCTCCTGCTACGCACATACACGTGCAATTGGAATACTACCCTTCTTGTCATTAAGTGATAACCTTGTAGGAGGTTATGATCTAGCACAAGTGTCAACAACCTATAGCTTGAGGGTCGTATTTGTCCTGCTGCCTATTTTTGTTAATAAAGTTGTAAAGTTTCTGTGTTTTATTAATGTGTATATTGTCGATAGCTATTCACACACCATAACTATTGCTTTGGGTACTTAGGACACACACTGCATTACCCTTTATATTTATTCTCTTGTACTTTACAGAAAAAAGAAAAACTTTTCTGATTCTGTGCTGTAGCATATAGCCTGAAATTTAGTGCCCATTCTCTATGTAAATGTTGAATGATTACAGTGTTTAAAAAGAGTGTCAGCTGTTTCACTCTTAACTCATGGTTTAAAGATATTACATTAGAGAACTTTGTGAAAGTGTCTACATGACATTAGAAGGTTATCACTTGCTGTTTGGTGTCATCCAAAACTCTGAATCAATTTGACATAAGTGAGTCATAACTCGTTTTAGCACTTGCTGAATTACATGTCAGTTATTGTGGTTTTCTGACACAAAGATGAGCATGGTGAGACTCTGAATCTACAGTGCACTTCCTGCTCATGACTGTCCTCACTGGCTGTCACCACTACCTACATCAGTTGTTATTGTGGCTTTCAGAGCTGACATGTAAAATCAGGATTAACTCCCTGAGTGTCTTTCCTGTTGTACAAGCATATGTAAGAGATGCTTTCATTTGGTTTAGTGACATTTGCCACCCAAGTACTGACAAATCATCTTGTCTAAACAAATGTTGATTGCATGGATTCGTCTCTCCATGATAACAAATTCTAAGTGCATAGAGGTTATTATACAGTAATCTCAAAACCACACGCAGTGACTTTTGCTTAATGGAATTACTTGGAAAAGAGTGTTTTAATTATGTAAGCTGACACTTCCACACAAAAGAGGAGGCAGTAAACATTTTAGCTATGCTTCTATTGTATAGTATTCTAAT
>PVKN010037428.1:0-11247 GCA_004027915.1 Capromys pilorides
AATTAAGGAACTAGGTTGGGATTTGAGGTTAGGTTTTTCTGTCTTTATACATTCAAGAAAATAAAAGGAAAATGAAAGCAACAGCATTCAAAGTAACAACCAGCACCAAAATGAACCAAGTCATCTGGCCTCAGATATAAGTTGTGGCTTGGATTTGAGGCATAGATGGTTCTCACAGTGGTGCTATCCACTAAACTGTTGGAAATGACATTCTGGAACATAGGTGACAAGAGCAGGTAGAGATTTAATTGTGAGAGTGAGTTTCTTGGAGGTTCATTTATCAATGACCATTTGAATAACCACAACAGATAGATAGCATTTCTTCCTTTCTTTTTCTTTTTTTGGTATCAGGAATCAAACTCAGGGCCTTGCACTTGCAGACAGGCACCTGTGCCACTGAGCTGTCTGCCAGCACTACATAGCACTTATTACAGACTGTGGTGAAAGAAGTGCTAGAGGCAGCCATACTTTTCACAGTTTTGGCTTTAAATCACTGTGTACCTTTGTCAAGTTTCAATCTCTCTAACTTTGGAAAGACCATGAATTGATGGGAATGGTGCGCATTTAAGTCCACCTGGGCTTGTTCATAGTGAAGGCAAAGGATTCCAAGAAGCATAGGTTCAACGCCTCTATTGTCATATTCCTTCAATCAAAGCAAGTCACGAGGCCAGGCCAGTGGGAGGAGCTGCAGGATGACATTGTGGAGAGGGGGAAAGACAGAGGGAGATTACTACAAACAGTATACACTGAGGTGGTTTTCACTCTTAGATCTCCAATAAAAATGAATGATTATAAGTGATTTAATCTTGTCATTTGCATCAAGCAGGAGGAGAGGCAGTCTGCTATGATAGAAGAACAGTGGACAGGAGATCAGAACTTGTTGGCTGTGTAGTTTTGGACAAGATACTGAACCTGTCGGAAGCTCTATTATTTGCCCTAAGGTCCCTGAAACCTTTATTCAGCCCATTCTAGTCCAGCACTAGAGGTGTTGTTAGAACCAAGGGTGATCCTTGTGTGACTGTAGTTGCATCTACCAGTGGCTTGAGTGGGGGAGGGCATTAGCTATGGCCATTTTGGCATTAAGGATCATGTTTAAAGTGCACCTGGCCCTTGGTTGCTGTTCATGTCAGCTTTCAGCCTGCCCCACTGCCCTACGGTTTCACTGAGGGAACTCTAAGTATCAGTGGATGAAAGATCTTTTTTTTTCTCCTGCACTCCAAGGCAGGCTTCTCCCGTGGGAAATCTTCTCTTGTTAGCTCAACTTTTGAATTGCTCGACCCCTTTGGGGGTTGGTAAAGCTTCAAGTGTATCTATATTCTGCTTGCTTGTCTGGGTTGATTTTCAACTTTGTTTTCCTGCAGTGAAAAACATATGTACAGATGGCAGTAATTGGGAATTTAATAATTTTTTGATGTTACTTATGGTGCTTGGGAAATCCAGGGAGAACGATATATATATATATTTTTCAGTGTTTCCCTATTCTGTCCTAAAACTCGGTGCTAAAACTTTACATGTATTTTTTTTTCTCTTTCTTAAGCACAAGGCACGCTAACTTTGAAGTCTGGTTTCTTTTTGGAGGGTACGTATGCTGGCTCCTTATTTTTTCTTTTTCTTTCATTGCTGTGATATTCTTTTATTATTTTTACCAGGTTATTTATAAATAAAAAATATGTGAAGGAAAAAAATAACCAGAGTCAGAGAGTCAAACAATCTGAGTGTCAGCTCCCCACGAGAATTGCTCTTGTATTTGTAGCAAGATGTTTGGTTTTTTTTTTTTACCTGATGTTATTTGATTACTGGGTCATCAAAAATAATACTAAGAGTAACATAAGAATTGCAAGTGGTGCTGTTTTCGTGTCACGTGAGCTCCAATTTTAGCCCTGAGGGAGACAGAGTGGTGGAGTGGAAGGTTTTGGAAGTAGTGAGAAGATGTTTGGGTACTGGCACAGGAGCTGCATCACCTCTCTGTGCCTTAATGTCCACTTCATTACTGTTTTAAAACCTGGAAGGAAATAGCTCACTTTTGCTTCATGGACCTTAGTTAAGATTCATTTGACGGCTTTGGATGAGGGAGGAAGTTTTAGTATTAAACATATGTTCTATTTGCATTAGGCCTTTGGAAAAATTGGTCATGCCTGCCCTCTTCCCCCAGTAACCCTTGTTCTTCCTTTGATGAACTTCTAGGCCTTGGAATCACTGATTGGGCAGTGCTGAGATCTTCCCAACATTCACTTTTCACAATGTTTAGTTTCAAAGCATGACTGATAATTGTTAGAATCTGCTGTTAAAAACAGGCAGTGGATCCAGGGTGCAGAGAGGTAAAAGAGCAGAGGTCAACCTTGCCTTTCAGCCTGTTGGCCTTTAAATTCTGGTCTTTACTCATGATTTAAATCTGAACATGCTGATGTCATATAGCAGTAAGCCAGTTCTTCTCAGGTGATAAACCTGACTTGCATACTGGAAACAAAAGTGACATTACCCATCTAGGGGAGATCTCTGCAGATTTTGGAGTGGAAAAGCTAATCTTCATTCCTTTTGTCTATCTTTTTTGGTCACACTCACAAAAATGAGTGTTCCATATAATCTAAGAGGTATGGAATGGGAGATTCAAGCAATGAATTGTAGTTTTCTTTTTTAATTATTTGGAGAGAGAAGTGTTCCATTAACACATGTTCTAAGAGGATTGAAAGGATGGATGCGGGCAGAATAAGCTTTCTGAGATTAGATTTAACACTCCCTTTACATTATTGATATCTGGTGTATCTTGGCTTACCAATGGGTCACTGTTTCAAAGGGAGGTCAGCAGTTATGTGAAGAAGTGTAGGGGGTAATGTTGTACTCTTGCCTTGACCATTTCTATTTGCCTATCAGCATTAACTGAAATTGATTATCCACTTACTTGTGATAGCAATTTATCTATGTTTATTATTTAATGTAATATTAAAGGCAACCACTTGCTATTAGCAATATTGTTACTTCCATTTGGTCAATGTGGAAACTGAGGCAATAGGATTCTTTTGCCTTTCTTTTAGAGCTGTTAAAGGTGATTTAATGTGAGCTAACTAGAGTCTGTATTCCCTTCCTTACTGTCCTGTGCTGTCTTAATAAGTACACATGACTGTTGTGTCCTTCAAACACAAAGATCAAAACTCCTCCACCTAGTTTGTATTCTTTACCTTAGACTAAGTTTCTTTATTAGGTGACTTTGATCAAGGGTGTTGTGGAAGCCTCGGGAGTGGAAGCTTTATAGATTTTGCTCAAAATATGGCATTGGAACATACATGTTGCTGCAATTCTTTCATGTTACTTTCAGCTTACTTCCTTAACTATCTTCTCTTTTTCTTTTTCTTTTAACATAGTCAAAAATGTGCAGTTCCCTAAACCCACCACGATTTCTGTTCCCTGAGATGGTGGTCTCCTGTACCACCCTCACATGGTGATGTTCTCTGTTATTCTCAGTTTCTCATGGGTTACTAGAAGTTTTTATTCTTAGTCTAAAGTGACATACACTGGAAATTTACTATGGTAAATCTAAATTATTACATTCATGTCTGTTCTTTAACCTTTCTAGAGGATCAGAGACTCCTCATCTAACATACCAAGAACCCAGCTGAGAGAACATCTTTGACATGTTTGACATTTCATCAGTTTTAAACAAACCTGAGAAATATACATTTTCTGTAGCAAGTGGCTAGCTTTCATTCTTATATGATTACATTGAACCATGTGAAATTGTTGTTTTCATAAGTCAGAGTTGCTTGAATGCAAGCAGCTCAAACATATGTGTACTTTGTTTTTAAAATGAATTTAATGCAGGGTCTACAGGGTCTCACTACACAGATAAGACTTATATTGATCCTCCTGTTTTCAGGTTCCAAGTGCTGGGATTACAGACATGCGACACCACACCCAGTCTCAATCTCTGTCTCAGCATGCTCTGGGGGCGGGGCTGGCACAGCAGTTTGGGGATTGAACCCTGGTTGCTGCACCTGTCTAAGCAGGTGCTTTGGTTTACTGAGCTACCTGGCTGAGTACTTTTTGTTTTCTCCCAAGATTTTGTTCCTCTCCTCAACTCCTCCCTTCTACTTGAACACATTGAGTTTTATCCTACCTGACCTAAACGCATTTTCCCTTTTTTATGGCCCCACATTTGCTTGAGTTCTAATGGTCCCCAAATGTTGTCAACAGTCACTATTTCCAGTTACACGACTAGTCACTTTCACTTCTTTACCAGCTAACCATCCTTCTCTTCTCTCCTGAAGCTGTTCTGCTACTTTAAGCCATCCTGTGATGGCACCACCTAGAAGCTGTTGTTCATTCCTGTGACCTTCCTATATATGAAAACACTGTGAAGCCTTTACCTTTCTTAACTCTCATGGCAGAAGAATATCCTGGCCCCATACCCCATTCCTAGCCCCATGATTGGCTTTTCACCCCATTCCTGACTCTGCGTATCCACATTCTTCTAATTCCTATCCTTGGATGTCTTCTATGCTTCCCCCCCCCCCCCACCCCAGAGCCTTATGCACTTCCATGGATTCACTGGCCAGTTGTGAACAGGTTATTTGCACATCTACACATTCAGTTTTAACACTTCAGCTCCAGGCCTGGAGTTTCCACTAACCTAGATGCATCAGTCTGACTTGGACCAAGACTGTGGGGCTTCTCTTGAAATCAACTTTTTCTGGAAGTCCTTGTTTCTGTAATTTACCCTAAAAATATCATCTTTATTTTTTTCTCTTACTGTTACTGCAGTCCATTTTCTGCATCTTTTACTAAATTGTCACTGCTACCCAGAGATTCAGAGAAAGAACAGACAATTTCTCAGTGTGAATACAAAGGGTCACATTAGCAGCTGCTGCTGTGGCAGCCCTCTGCCTTGCTGCACTATGGCAGGGTTATACTTTCTAACTCTGTGTGGTTAGGCCCAGCCATGTGACTTGTTCTGAACAGTGATCAGTATTCCCTGGGGTGAGACCCCTAGCACCTCCTTTCAGAGAGTGACTATTCCGTAAGTCTTGGAGACAGTGACACAGAAGAGCCTCCAGGTGACTCATTATGGACATGGAATGTGAGAGACAGTAAAATATTAAGCCATTCAAATTTGGGGATTATTTGTTGCTGCAGCCAACATTAGCTCAATCAGACATATAGGTTGCTACTTTTGAGGCCTAGAATGAACTTGAGAGATTTTCTCATTTAACATCATCATTTTATAGATAGAGAAAACTGAGGTTCAGAGAGGCAGAATGGGATGCCCAAGTCCCATGAGAATCAGTGTTAGCGCTGGACTGGGGCCGTGGTCTGTTCCCTTAAATGCTTGTTTCTTTTCAGCAGTACTAGGGCCCCCTAGGAAGTCAGCCTCAAGTGAGATTGCACTGCTTTTCCTGTCTGTTTTGTAGTAGCATTTCCACTGCAGTACGTGGGTCTGGGAAGCCCCTGGAGTCTAGGTCATTGCCCTGTATAATTTTACGCCTTGGCAGGTCATTTGAGAGAATGCCAGGCCCCCTTTTGGAGTCTTCTACAAAATAGCATGACACAGGTGTACACATCAGCACTACAGTAGCTAGGAGCATGTTCTGTTTTATAGATAATAGCGTTGAATTGTGCGCAATGGTATCTCAGTAGAAGTGAAAGTTCAACAATTCTTCTTTGGAATTATCTGATGGCAATGAAATTCTCAGATTCAAAGGTATGAGGATAATTAGGACTCTTGTTAATCATTCTGCATCTTTCCCCCCACCCCCACTCCCCCCAGCAACGAGATTCACACAGATTAATTACTGCCTGCTATAAATAAATGCAGAGAAAAGCAATCTGCATAGGAGAGGCAGAGGGTAACTGTCATTTAATATAGCACAGCTTTCTGCACACCTGTTCTCTCCTCGCTGTTGCTATGGATACCACACTTTGTAAGGGAAGCTATGCATAATTAGCATGGATGGAGGTCTATATCAATCAGAATAATTTGGAAGAATACTAAAAGCCCAAAGGAGCAGGCAAAACTACTTGTCTCAGTAGGAAGGAACCAGACCTCCACTGTGTGGTAAATGAGGAGGCAGTTACAGTAGGAAATCAGCAAAATTAGCAATTCTGGGTCAGCTGAAAAGCAGGGAGCCAGCCTTACTCTACTAGAGAGAAAGAAAACTTTGTCATCGAGTTTGTTTCTTCTTTTAAGTGCTATTTAGAGTTGCACATAGGAAATACAAAGCCAAACAAACACATAAATATACTATGAGGTGAAGGGACTCAGATGACAGAGGCTTCATTTCTGAGTGGGGAGCTCTGCACTTCTGGAAACCTCTATTGCCGCACTGGGCAGTGGGGCTGCAGCTTCAAGCCTGTAGCTGTGGAGGGGCAGGTTGCCGAGTATAGGTGACTTCAGGGAGCAGCACATAGCTTTCAATCAAGGTTCAGGGTTTTACAAGTGGTTAGAGTCATGAAATTTTGTTTTGGTGGAACCTTAAAAATACTCTGCTTCAAATGCCCTAGTTTTTGGAGGAGGAATGGAAATTATAGAGAGGTGCTACTTGCCCCAGGTTTCAAAACTGCTGGTGGTGAGTCGAGAACCCGGAGAGAGCACTGTGATCCTTATTTAGTACTGATTGCTGACAAGAGCAGTGATCCAAGCCACCACTGCTCAGGTCATCCTGGCCAGTCCTTGGGCCCTATATTATAATGGGGATGAAACTGAGCACCTGCCAGAGGGTGCCAGGCTTTTTCAATCTCTAAAACTTTCTTTTTATGCGTAGCCATGCAAATTCACTCATTTTTTCCATTAATGCAGCATTTATTAAGTAAAATATGATTTATTAAGAAAAATGGGTAGCTTTTGACATACATGCCAAACTTCAACCCTAAATTTCTAAAATACATGATATTTACATTAATTAATATTCATCAGCCCAACATTTATATATTGATTACCCATACTGAATAAACTTTAGGTGCTGGGATGCAGCTGTGAGTAAAACTTAAAGAACTGCCCTACAGAACTTGCATTCTAGTGGGGGAGAAACATATCTTAACTGTGGTCCAAATTAATAAAATGTTTTCAGATAGTGACAAGGCCAGTGAAGAAAACAAGGCAGATATGGGGCCAGGGTTTGCTGTTTGGATTTAATCCTAATCGCAATGAGCAGTGATCCAAGGATTTTAAGCAGGATGTGATCAGCATAGCCAGAACCTTCCCTTGTTTCTCGGAGCAGAAGTTGAGGTCACTGCTTTAGGGCAGTTTTACTGCCCACTAGTCTCACACCAGCGGGTGCCAATGAGTCTATTCTTGTAATCCTCCGTTGTCCTCACTGAAGGCCTTAAGGACAAAGATATTCCCATCACTTGGGAATATGGCTTCTCTTTCCTCTTTTACCTTTCCTTAGTTGCTAACTCTATGCTTTATTTCTTTGTGGTCTTGCTAATTAAAATAATAAAAGTGAGAATAATACCAGCAATGAACATGTAGTAATAGCAAACATTTATTAAAATAACCACTTACCACGTGCCTAGTGTTGTGAAAATTGCTGTGCAGTGTCTTTAACTTATTAACTCCTCAAAATGTAGAAATTATCATTTAGGTGATTTTGTGGGTAAGAAAATGAATAGGAGAGATTAGTTTTTCCAGGGTCAAATATCTAATTTAATGGTGGTGCAAGGATTTGAAACTACAACTTGTTTTTTATGTGAACCACTATGCTAGTTTGATAAATGAGGAGTGTCAATATGTTAATAGAGAAGGCTTAAACTATAGTTCTCACAGTAAGAGAAATGAAGGAGGTTGAATGCATTAACACTTTGTGTCTACTACATGCAGAAAAATATGTTCGACACACTAATCTCCTTTGTTCTTCACAAGCTACCACCTCAGATTCTCTCTGGAGTGTAGAATTCTTGAAACAGTGCTGTAGGATAGATTTACTGCATACCTCATCTTTGGGATGAAGAAAGATGTCACTGAAATGACTCTTTTTCCTTCTTACATTCTTGTCAAGGCAAGGGGACACTGTAATTGGGTATGAATGAATATTTATACAAAAATATTACCTATAAGAAACAGAGAGCTGAGCACACCTCTGCTATCTGTGGGAACTGCCTGCCCATGTGCGTTGTCAGCTGTTCCTTGGAATGCTGGGCAAGCTAGTGATGTAAGTGCTATGCAGTTGATCTGTAAAACCTCTTCCCTGCCATAATTGAGTGTGAAACAGAGCACTGTGAGTCCTGTAGTCACACCACCAGATACTCTGACTACTTTGTGATTAATACTTAGACAGCCCATCATTGCTAGACCATTTGAGAGAGGTGCTTGCTCTCTCTCTCTCTCTCTCTCTCTCTGTATTTCTCTCTTTGTGTCTCTCTCTCAGTTTCTTTCTTTCTTTCTTTCTTTCTTTCTTTCTTTCTTTCTTTCTTTCCTTCCTTCCTTCCTTCCTTCCTTCCTTCCTTCCTTCCTTCCTTCCTTCCTTCCTTCCTTCTTTACTGGGGATCCAACTTAGGACCTTGTGCTTGCCAGGCAGGTGCTTATTCCACTGAGCTATCTGCCTGGTAAGAGGTGCTATTGTTAAATAGGCAATCTTCATGGTATTTGTCAGGTGGTGCCATTGTTGAGTATGATGCATTCTTGTGGGGTTTGAAGGGTAGTGCTGTTGAGTATATATTCCTTGTGGGATTTTGCCCAGTGGGTGCTGTTAGACCCTTACCTACTTTTTGTGGACCTTCCCTTGCTAGTAAGTCACACTTAATTCTATTATTTCCTTTATTACATTAACAAATCTTACCTTCAGAAGCTGTAGCCAGGTACTTTTATTAGTTTCTTTGAAACCTACTCCACTATCCCAGTGTACTAAGACTGTGTATGTGAAAAGGCAGAGGTTTAGGATGGGCCTGTTTGGGAACTTGAGTGTGCCTTTCTGGAGGTCAAGGATGCCTTTAGAGGCAGTCAGACAAAAAGCTTGGAGTCACTGTATACCCTGGGTGCAGAAGTCTCATAAGACAATCATACGATATGTGGAGTTAGCATATAACCTACATCTCCAACTCCTATATAAGCTCAGTGGCCATGCTCAGTAGATCCACAGGGTTTGATTTCATTCTCTAGGTACATGACAGAATTGTCCTTCAATTTGACATGTCTTACAAGCTCTGACTTAGATTTCTTCTCTGTAGACTGTATCTGTCCTTGCTGGCCTGTCACATTGTGATTGTCCACTCAAGTTTTTGCCTCATTTGAGCTTCTCAGTGGTGATGGTTTCCTTCTGGACACTCCTTTCTTACCACCACTTGCACCACTTCCTTCCTCCCTTCCTTCCTTCCTTCCTTCCTTCCTTCCTTCCTTCCTTCCTTCCAAGATTCCATCTCTGCCCCATCAGCTAGGTGTTAGAATCAGATTCTTCAAATCCAGCCTCAGTTAAGAACCATGATCAGTATCCTGTATTTTAAATCTACAGATATTAAATGATATCCTTTCCTAGTTCAGAGTCTGCCTGGACTGAATTCTGTGTGGTGTGTGAAGTCTCTTTTCCTCACCTCTCAACTTTGCCTTCTGGACTGCAGTTTGACCTTGATTCCTGATTGTTTTTGGTTGGCATTTGATTTAGTTTCCTTGAATCTGAAATGTTACTCTAATCACCTAACCAATTTAGCTAGCACCTTTTTAGATTTGGAGAGATTTCAATCTAAATGGCTGGGAGACAAGGTTCCCTGGAAGGTAAAGAAGATGGCTCTTAGCTCTTGTCAGTACCCTGGAGATGCTGAGTGTGGCTGAGAAGGTTAAAACAACCCCTTGATCTCTGCATCAGGGGGTATAGGTGAGCAGTTGTCTGAGAACAGTGAACTTTGTTATGTCTGGGTTTTTGGAGAAACCACTCCAATGCTCTTCATCCACAATGGTTGCCTGCTCAGTGATCTGTCTTGGCTCTTCCCAGATATACAGGCAACAGAGGCTGGATGTCTTTCCTAGATGGTGCATGATGCAATTTAGTCATCTGTATTTGTTAGCTTTTGCTATATTGCAAATCACTGTAAAATCTGTTAGCTGAAAATAACAACCACTTACTTAACTCACAGTTTTTAGGGGTTGATTTTTCTGACCCAGCCTGGACTTAGCTGGGTTTTCTCATATGTCTGTGGTTGACTCATTCATGGGTCATCTGGGGCCTGGCTGGTTCTGTGTGGTATTGGCCCCATCCTTGGCTCTTGACTAGCCACTGAATGGGGTAATGACTGTAGTTAGATGGTGTTGTGCTCATATTCTCATGCACTAGCTAAAGCTTGTTTGAATGGCAGCAGGAATCAAAGAACAGCAAAAGCTCCAATGATCAAGAGCTTTTCAAATCTTTGCTTCTATCTCACTTGCTAAAGCAAGTCATGTAGCTCAGCCCAAAATGAGAGTGGAGAGCATAAAGAAATGAACATATGAGCAACATGGGTCATTATTGCAACTGATCTCCACGCTACCTTTTCAATCTGTGCTTGCTAAGGATGAAGCTGACAAGCAGCGAGTGCTCCAGTTTGGGTCTAGAAGGCAAATAGAAGCAACTCAAAGAAGTGTCTAGGTCTGGGTAATGAAGGTGACTTTAAAGTCTTGCCTAAAATTTTTAAATTGATACCTAGGTGTCTTGGGCATTGTGTTAGAGATCAGCCAGGAGATGCTGCTGTTCTTTTTCCTTTCTCTTGGTCAGTTTCCTCCTCCTGGAAAGTATTTTTCTAGGTCTGCTGGTGTACAGAAGTCTGTCACTTCTCTAAGCAGACTCACTCTCCCAGGTTTTACATTTGTACATTTTTTTTTGTTTTCTTTTACATTCAATTTAATATTTATAAAAAATGATGATATGATCTGGGATAAAGCAGGGAGAATAACTTTTTCTAGAATGGCTATACTGATGCCATGCTGGGCCTGATAAGACTATTGTATAGATATTTCTTTTGAAAAAATATTATTCCAGCTTTGAAACTTGGTTATTGTCTTATGAATGCCAAGTAAATGATAGTTTCATAGGATCAAGGCATATCTTGAACCCCAAGTATTTTTCTATTCTAGGATCTTATCAATGGTTATTTTGTTCAAGGTTTAGCCCTAATAACCTATTTTCTGTTTATTCCTTTAGCTTCTATATTGATTATATATTTGCATTGTTGTACTGAATATGGTTACTTATATATAAATACATATGCACATGAATAAAATATGTTTAATAAGCATACATAAAATATATGAACTTGAAAACTGTTCCCTGGTGGAACATTATAGTCTTAGCT
>PVKN010037429.1:0-11247 GCA_004027915.1 Capromys pilorides
GGATTAAACAATGAAGAGAGAGCTAGGAGAAAAATTAGGAAACATGGTAGGAACAAAACCATGTACCTATACACAAAAGATAGTTAAGACAATGGTCCTAAAAATCTCCAACAGGTTTTTGAAACTAGCAGGTAATTGGGAGAATTTTACCCTGACTAACTATATATACTGATATCTGTGAACTAAGCAGATACACTGAGGATAGCAATGTGTAATACTAAAACTATGCTTGGAACACCCAAAAATTTTTTTAAGCTTCATTTTTTTCCCCATTGTTTTGAGACTTTAATCATTTATTCCTGGCGAAATGACTCAAAGAAGAAGTCAAAGTTACACTGGGAATGAATTGAAGCAATGCTTTATTGCAATCACAAAGCACCATTTCAACAAGGTATCAACACACAGAATTTGAACAAATGTCTCTTTGAACAGAGATGTAGCAAGCCCACTTTTTCAAGTTCTTAAAAACAAGTGCGTAACCCAGTAATCAAACAAAGCACAGGACAATTAAAAAAATATTACAGCATCATGAAGGAATATATTTATATATAAAAATATTCTATACCAATAACAGGCTTTTTGATCTATAACTCTTGGCAATTATTTTTCAGAAACAAATTATTATAAATACAAACCATAAAGTAAAAAAATGCTCTCTTCAGAACCAACCAATTTAAGCAAATCTATGCAGAAAAACCATTATCCCCAATACAGGTGAATATGGATAGATATCACCAGTACACAACATAGTTTCTCTTTTCAGAGCTACAATTCTGCTCCTGAGGGGCCATGACACATGTTCATTTCAAACATCACAGTATGTCTCAGGGAAACCTTAATAAGGTCAAGTGGAGTACCTTCTATAAAAAAGGGTGTTGGCAATTCCATCCACACATCGCAAACTCTACAGAGCAGAGGAATTCCAGGGAGACAGCGATCTCTTTGTCTTTCCTACCCTTCTCCAAACTTATCTTACTCTAAGTCCGTGAGCTGAAGATGCTCATTTCTTTATGTTTTCTTTTTAAAGATACTTGAGAAAATAATCTATGAAGCCTTTGTGGAGAGGGGTATCTAGTAGTGAGTGGCAAAGATCATTCTAGTTAACAAATTCCACAGGAAAAAACATTCCGTGCTTGTCTGGCCCTTGCTCCCCCTGGCTGAATTCAAGTCAGCTGATGGACTGCCTAGTCTATCCAATAGGATAACTTTTCACTTGGTTGAGATTTTTTACATATACATATGTATGTATGTATGTATGTACGTATGATTTACAAAGTTTCATCACATGAAACTAAAAAAAGAGTCATCGTGCATTTTTGTTTGTTTTTGAGGTCTAGGACCCAATTAGATGGCATTACAATGAGTTGTTCTTTAAATGCTTTGTCTGGAGAGGCTTTACATGGTATTCATAGATTTTTAGAGCCGGCCCCAATTTTAACTGAAGTCCTGTTAGCACATCATTCCTTGTCATCAATAGCAGGGATTTCCCATCAATTTCCTAAAATGGAAGCAGAAGGCAAAGCAAACATGTAAGTCTGAAAACTCAAGGATAATGACAATAAAAGGAAATTCAAAAGCAGTCACATCAGTTGTCCCAAAGCTCAAAATTACATTTATAGTAGTGCTAAAATGGAAAAAGTGAAACTTTTTTTTTATCTTCTTTTACTTGTGTGAGATGTGATTGAGAAACACACTGCATGTTTAAACTTTAAAAGATTAAAGGAAAAGACACAGTGTCATTAATCTCCTTCAAAATACTCCCCCTGACTTTGAACATACTTACTTCATCATTTATGTCATTTTTTGAAGCATTTCCGGAAATGTTCTTTCATGAATGTCTTTAGTTGCACCATTGTAGCTCTCTTGATGTCTTGAATCAATTAAAAATGCTTACCTTTCATGGCCATTTTGATGTTGGGGAAGAGCCACTAACTATACAGTTCTAGACCTAGTGAATACAGTGGATGAGGACACACTGTGGTGCTTTCACGAGCATGTCTTGACGTTCAGTGGCACCTGGGAGTTCCAGTCACCATAGTTTTGAGCACATCTTATAAGGGCTTCTGGAACTGCTTCAGAAAATGGCAAAAAATAATGTGCTAAGTGTGTTTGAAGCAAGGGGGAGTATTTTGAAAGGGATTACCAGGATGTGTCTTTTATTGTAATTAATAAATTTTAAACATTCATTGTATACTTTAAGCATCGGTTTTATTGGGGGATTCAACAAAATCCATAGCTGATCTTGTTTTCAAGACCACATGACAAATGTCATATCTTAACACAAATGCCATATCTCCACTCACCTTGAGGAAGATTTAGAACTACAACCCCTAAAGATATTTAGAGCTGGTACCCTACGGATTGAAGCTGTTACTACCAGAAGGAACAAGAACACTCTCTGTTTACAAAATACATTCAAGTTTATGTAGAATTTTCTTTGTGCTTATTTTTCAAACAACTCTATAAATTAAGATGGGAAGAAGTCATTTTTATAGGCTAGGCAATAAGGACCAAGCAAAAAGTCAACATGCCTACCTTAAAATCTAAGAGTTAGGAAAGCGTGGCATGGCTTTTGATTTCGCATCTGCCTACAGTCAAACCTGATTTTTTTTTTTTTTTTTTTTTCCAGAACCGGGGATCAAACTCAGGACCTTGTACTTGCCAGCCAAGCACTTGTACCCCTGAGCTATCTCCCCAGCCTCAAAGCTTATTTTTTTAAAAAAATCCCCTTTGGCCCTTTTTGATACTGAGAAATAAGTATTTTGTCTGGGCCATCCAGTGACATCAAGAATCTTCGATGTCCCATCATCCTGTCAATCATAAGATGTATCTGTAAAATGCCTTATGCTTTGGGATAGTCTTTCTAGCTTTTTAAATACAGAACCATTCTACCTCATCCAGAAAATCAACCTTGCCATAGTGAGAACCCCAACTACACTCACCTTCAAGGGATTTAGACATCAAATACTAAACAGGAAAGGGCGTGGCCCCACTGCTCAGTTCAGAGTTCATTCCCCATCCCACACCAGGTGCTCCTAACTCTAGCAATTGTGGAGATGATAAAGCTCTGGAGTACAAAACTGAGCTTCTTGCAAAAGCAACAAGGTCCCAAATATACAAAACAATTTAATAGTTTTGGGAAAGAAGCACTGAGAATGTTATTTATGGTGGTAACCTTATGTGTCTTAAGAATATGGTTTCTAGGAGACTTGGGGTCTCCAAAGAGGTAGAGTAGCTGTGCTGGTCACTTTTGTTCATGATTCTACCCACACTCTTGCACCTACCTGGAACAATAGACCAGGGGACTTTTTGTGCAACTGAAAGTCCATAAAATTGTGATTCCCTCCCAGGGAGGTCATTTCTCCCAATTCTTTTATGTTCCTTTCCAGGGTACAAGAAAAAGCATTTTGAATGCCTAAGAGTGCAGAAGAAATAGCACTACACCAGGGCTGAAGAGAAATCCACTTACCTACTTTTCTTCCTCAGGCAACTACTCCCTTCTCTATCTCCTCTTAGTAATGTGGGGGCATGCGGTTTCTGACAGAATTCTGTGAGAAATTGCTCTTGTACAAGTTCCTTGAGCCATGAGTGGTAAAATCATGTGTCATTATTCCTTCTGCCATGCTAGGCAGGACTGTGACACTCCATTCTCTTGACAACCACCTACTAGCAGGAACCACAGCCCAACAGGAATTGCTTCAAACTGGCCTGTGACTTTTGGGAGCATTAATGTTGTCAGTGACCAAAAGACAAATATCTCACATGAATGTGTGAGAGACCACTATTCAAAACTAGAGTGCATTAAAAATAAGCAATTGATAGGGCAAGAGTGGAAAATTAAGGAGACAGGAACTAACTATCTAATATTTAAGTTCTCTCATTCTTTCTTATCAAGCAATTAGTAACCCTAAAAGCAGCCCATCAGCAAAATGTGTCTAAGATTTGCTTCACAACTTTTGAAATGCACCTGCAGAGCTTCTGTCACCCAGAAACCATAGTAGCAGAGCCGAAGACACTGCAAGTCCCAGGACTCTTGAGTTACAGGGGACTGCACACAGAAGAGAACTGACTTTGAATGTTTCCGGAACGGCAAAGCCTTTCCTTCCGCCATCTTTGCTTTGCTGTTGTGGGCCCTTGCTTAACCCACTTCTTGTTTAAAACAGGCATAGGAATAAAGGACACTGCTTTTCTTTATTTCTATATGAAAAGAAAAGTTCCTTTACTAACTCAAAGTGAGTTTAAAGCAAAAATCTTTGCTGGCAAAAAGTCCTTGTACAACTCAGCATTTCTGTCAAAAGCCAACTATGTCTGGAGAAAGTGCTGAAATTTGGGTTTTACATAAGACAAAAATGAAAATGAAAAAATCATACTTTCTACTCCAATTTGATTTTCCCTTTGTTCAGTAGAGACACTGCAGTTCACTTCATACCAGTGTCGATGGAAGAAAGCTCCATCTGGATATCATCATTATAAAAATGTTGAAATAACCATGGCAGCTCGAATGAATGAGAGCGGAATCGAGCAGACCCAAAATGTGAGCTTCACTTAGGCAAATGCAGTCTGAACCCTGTCTCCAGATCAGTGTGTGACACCAGACAGCAGAGTTAACCTCCCGAGTTTCATTTTCTTAACTTGTCAAATGAAAATACTATAAACTTATCGACGACTCTCGAGTCATAAATAACTGATATAAGGCAGCCAGCATGATGCCTGACATAAAGGAGTATCTCAGTGACTAAGCACTAAGTAGTAGGGCTTTGAAAGAAGTAAGATGAGGGCAAGGGAGATAGCTCAGAAGAATAAGCACCTGCCTGGCAAGCGTAGGGTCCTAAGTTCAATCCCCAGTACTGTAAAAAAAAAAAAAAAAAGAAAGAAAAAGTGGCATGTTTTCTAAATCCCAATCCACCTTCTTCTCCTATGAGCCCTTTTGCAGAGAGATGGAGGTATATTTCCTTTCAAGTTCCAGGAATAAAATGTTCAAATGTTCATAAAACCGTGGCTGTATAAAAGCCACAATTTAGACAAGTTTCTTGATGAAGAAAGCTAAACAGAGTGAGGTGACACACCCTTGCTATAATTCTAGCTATTTGAGGGGATAAGACAGGTGGATTGCAAGTTTGAGTCCAGTCTTGGCAACTTAGTGAGACCCTGTCTCAAAATAAAAATCAAAGAAAATGAGTGGGGGTTAGTGGAGCACTCCGGGTTCAGTTCTTCAACCTCCTCCCTCTTTCCAACGAAGCTGCTAATTTGTCACATGATAGAATATAATAAAAGACTACAAATGTGAATGAAATCCAAATTTTGCAATGCTGCATGGTGTGCTGGAATGAGCTTGGATACTGGAGAAGTGGAAGACAGATTCTAGTGCAGATTCTATCAGTAACTTTCCACAAGGAACACTCCTTTGGGGCCCTGTCCATTAATATAGTTTAAAGGGGTTGACATAGGACTGATTTCAGCTGTACAAACATCCTACAAATTCTGCACATCCCTAAATCATGATTAAATCCAAACCAAAAGTATAATTTTACAACTTGGGAAATGGATAATCATCTGTTAGCTTTAATAACACTCAGTACAGTGACTCTCATCATATGAAAGTAACCTTCAGGTTCCCATAGGATCATAAAATTCAAAATGTTTGACTACTTAATAAACTCCACCAGGCACTCAGGCACTGAAAAAGGCTTGGCGATGATCTGTATTTGCAATGAGGGCGAGACCCTAGGTTGAAAAATAAATGAGCAGGATCCTTAGATGTCGTAGTTCAGCAGATAAGAATGTGCAGTAGAGTGGGGCAGTATTTTACTGCTTATTAGGTGGGGCCTGGAGCATGCTCCTTAATCTCTCTAAGCCTCATTTCCTTATCTAGATGATGGGAAAAACCAGCAACTGAATTCCATTGCCCACAGGGCTTTTGAGATAACACATGTGATGTAGAATTCCAGACAGCTCCTGAGCACTCAATAAATGCTAGCTGCATTAGTCAACTTCTTGTGCTGTACAGAAACAACGTAAAGGAGGGAGGGGTTATTTTAGTTTAGCTCACAGTGCTTTCAGTCCGTTGTCAGTTGGATCCAGAGCAGGAATAGCATGGCAGAAAGGGATGGTGGAGGAAAGGTGACAACACATGGTGGCCACAAAGCAGAGCAGGCTGACAGAAACAGAGAGGAAGGGGTCCTGGGACCAGGGGTCTGATATAGGCCCACAGCTCACGCCCCTAGCACCCACTGCCCTCTACTAGGCCCCACTTTCTAATGGGTCCATTTAGCAATGAACTCATTGATAACTCATTGATGAGGAGGTGAGTGCCATGATAATCCAATCACCTGTCTAGGAATTATTTTTTTTTAATTTTATGTATTTGATACAGGGTCTCATTGCATAGCTCAGACTCATAGTAATCCTCTTGTTTCAGCCTCCCCAGTGCTAGGATTACAGATGTGTGACACCATTCCCGGTCCCTGTGGCTGGCGCAGCACACTTGGGCGTGGGGCCAGTGTGGCATGCAGGACTGGGCATAGAACCCTGGTCCTTGCCCTTGCCTAGGTAAGTGCTTAGACCACTGAGCTATCTCCAAGGTCCTCTAGGAATCTATTAAGAGAGTCAAATTCACTATTAAGATTGACTGGCAGACTAGGAATATATATATATATATCTGCTGGGCATAGTGACACATGCCTATAATCCCAGAATTTAGGGAAACTTAAGCCAAAGAATTCCGAGTCTGTGTTCTACTCAGGCAGTTTAGTAAGACCCTGCCTCAAAATAAAATATGTGGAAAAAGCTTTCAGGATGTACCTCAGTGGTAGAGAGACCCTAGGCCCCATACTGCAGAAGACAAAAATAAAACTTAACCAATCATTTCTCTTTCTCCTTGGCACGTTTTTCAAATTCAAGATAGCAATGAATTGAGCCCGCTTTGGATAGGGTCCATGTAAATTTGGTCCATATAAAGGGATCTATGTAAAATGGGTAGGAAGAATGGTGGAGTGGGAAGAAAAACATCTGAGAAAGAGGCTGGGAGTGAAAAAGCACAACCATGAGAGCGGCAACTGTGTAATACCAAAGTAGGCCAGGGGAGCAATGAAAGGAAGTCTGCAGAACTGGTGAAGATGAGCACTGCGTCTGACTCCAGAGGTCGCACCTCTGGTGGTCTCAACTGTGCCAGTGTGTACACGAAACGAAACAGTGGCTCAACTGAGACTCAGAAGACTCAGTTGTTCAACTCTATTTCCTGTGTTAATACTTGGCCCATAATGCCCCTCTTCAGCTAAAGGAGAGATCTGCACTAAGATCTAGTTCAGACCTCTGTCTATTCACACATTCAGATTCCAATTGTCTTTAATAAACATCAAGACATACCAGTTTTATACCAAAGTCCCTGTTAAAGAACATACCACCAATGCATTACCAAAGACATGAAGGAATCAGATGAAAGTTTTTTTTTCTCTACCTCAGGCTCTTCTTTTCACATGTTCTAGAACTTTCTTTGTAACAACCCTCTTGCCATTCACTATCTGGCTACAAGTGGTGACCAGTCTGAAACTTCCCATTCCACTGCTCACAAAGGGTACGAATGTCTCTGAAATGGAGCAATCTGATCTGGAGCCAAGGGATACAAAAGTGGAAAATCCTGTGTCCAATATGGGATTCACATCAAAGAAGGAGGATTGGAATCTCTTGGGCCTATCCATGGGGCCAGTGGAGAAATAATCTCCTGAGAAGCGGTAATCCTCTTCAAAGACATTGTCAAAGACATCGTGTGGCCTCTCAAAGCACAGATCTTCCTCAAGATGACTTCTGTTCCTGCCAACTCTTCCACTGTTCCTTTGGGTGCAGTTCTTTCTGGTCCTATCATAGTCATTGCGCCTCTTGGCATCAGACAAGACCTCATAGGCTTCTGCTACTTGTTTGAATTTTTCCTCAGCTTCCTCCTTATTCTCTGGGTTCTTGTCTGGGTGGACTTGGAGAGCCAACTTGTGATAGGCCTTTTTGATGGCAGAGAAGGAAGCATTCTGAGGTACCCCCAACACTTTGTAGTAATTGACCATGGTTCTTCAACAGCCTTTCCCCACTACACAGTTTACTTTCGGCAGGATTGCAATAGGACATTGAAAAGGCAGATGGTGAACTGTTCAAGTTTATACTTTCAAATCTTACCACATGGTTTTGGGGATGTGGTTTTCTTCAGGAAGGGGAGGAGAAATTTCTTCTCAGTATGTGGGTCCTTCACATGCCCACCCACACTGCCCAGCTCACAGAACATTGGTTTGGAGTGACTATGAGCTCAGCATTCCAAGGCAATGATTCTCAGGTGTGCCTGCCTTGCCATTGGTGGAAAATTTGAGGGTGGAATTATATATCTTAGGGTCTTAGGGAGGCTTTTAAAAAGTACACATGAAAGGGGGGGAGAGAGAGACACGGAGAGGGACAGGGACAGGGAGAGGGGAGGAAGAGGGACAGAGACAGAGACAGAGACAGAGTGACAGAGAGAGCATGCATGCCCATTGGATTGTTAACAGAGAAACTATATGCGTGATTCAAAACGTTTTTACCCCATCACAAGCCAGATAGGTTTCACATTTGACTCAGACTCACCATGGATTCGAGTTTATGTGAGGACCAGGGCCCTCAGTGAGTCCATGAGTGTTTCCATGTTACTTAATATTTGTCACAGGTACAAAGTGAATGATAAAGGAGCTGATTTATAAAAAAATTATCTGTACACATTTCTGACTCAGGTAAAAGAACAAAAAGTCATTTAATCAAGTGAAGAAACTGGGTCACAAAAATCGATCTAAGTAGATTACAAAAAGGATAGATTGGGGGAATACAGTTTGATGTGAAGTCTGTCCTATACTGTCAGATAAGACATCTTCATGTCTGGTAACTTCAGTCTTATTTAAAGTTTATTTCTGGATTTAGGAATTAAACTAAGTGACAGCACCAAAACAGCTTTTAAAAATGAACAGCTTGTGACCCCAAGGATAGCAGAGCTGCTTGTTGTTGTGCTTTTTTGTAGGACACACAACTTCACAACTCCCAGACTAGTTTGTCACACTGTGTGTGGGCTGTGGCTAAGCTCTGGAGAATGAAATGTGAAGGGAGGAGGCACACCTCTTTCAGGCCCACCTCCCACAATCCCCTTCCTCCTCCTACCCATGGCCAGATGAACTGGAGAGCAGCCAGCTGAAGGAGGCAGCACCTCCAAAAGTCTGGGGCTTTGAATGAAAAGTGAAGCAGGACATTCCCACTAGCCACTGTGGATTTTTTGTATGGTAAGGAATAAGCTGCTGTAGTTAACCGTTTTGAGTCCCAAGCAGCGCGATTGCGCTGCTGAGATTTTATGTCGAGAAAACCCAGCACATTTCGAACATTGTGGACAACTGACAGTGCATTACCGATTGTCGAAGTCGCGCGCTCAGATTTACTGGCGCAAGTACATCACACAGCTCCTTTTAATGTAAATAGTACATTGAATCCTGATTGGGATTCATCCATGTAAAAGAAATAAAGCTGTTTGGGT
This sequence comes from Capromys pilorides, assembly GCA_004027915.1. Classification (NCBI taxonomy): domain Eukaryota; kingdom Metazoa; phylum Chordata; class Mammalia; order Rodentia; family Capromyidae; genus Capromys; species Capromys pilorides. The sequence goes on from PVKN010037429.1 coordinate 9,530, forward strand.
CTTTTCGTACTCATTTAGAGAAAGCACGGTTGCGCTGTTTGGGATTCTTCAACAGTATTTGTTCAATACCCCCTGGGACTCAAACTGTGTATGTTTTCATCTACTTGGGACATCAGTTAGCCAACTAGTCATTTATTTTATCTTCACTTTTAGAACCTACTTTTACGACAATTAAAGCCCAATATCCTGTTCTCTCTCTCTCTCTCTCTTTCTCTCTCTGCTCTCCCCTCCCCTCTCTCATCTCCTCTCCCTCTCTCCTGTCTCCTCTCTTTCTGTCTCCTCCCTCTCTCCTCTCTCACCACCTCACTTCCATTAAATAGTTTTTCATTTTATTCCACTTTCTCCAGAGTTATGAGTCTCCTCCAGACTCTTCTTTTGTATGAATCTCTTGGTTGACCATGAGAGCTATTCGCCTCTAGCCCTCTAAAATAGCTTTCAGAGGAGGCTGTTGGCTTGCCTTGTGTCTAGCCATACACACCACTCCCCATACAGAAGTCCAGTTATCTAGATTTTTTAATTCCTCTACTCAATGCATCTATAAAAACAAAACAAAACCAGGAAAGTGGAATTGTATACATCTGCAGTTTACCAATCTCTGCTGAGTCAGTACAACTATCTCAACAACCCTCATCTTTATTTCATTCTCCCAAGCTTCTTGATAGTCTCTACCACTCTTACCTCTATACTCTGAGAAGCGGAGCTTCTTCTGTTTTTAATTAAAAAACATAGAAGCTATAGGTAACCCTCTGTCTCTGAAGACAAGTTGTATTATTGGGTAGATATAACCAAAGTGGGAGTTGAGAAACCAAGAGAGCTGGTAGCATAATTAAAGCTGGGTCTGAATGCCTGAGAATGGTGGAGGTGGGCAGGATGGTGTCCTCCTTACCCCTCTTAGGGTACGAAGGCCTAAGAAGCCGCCCAGAACACCAGTGTCTGCGGCCAGGAAAAGATACGTGTCTCAGGAGCATGGATTTGTCCTTCCTTTACCTTTTTTGTTCTGTTAGGGCCATGGACGCATTGGGTATGGCCGCCCACATTGAGGAAGGCAGCCTCCTTTATTCAGTCTGCTGACTCAAAGGTAATCTCATCTGTGATAGGTTCTGGCACAAGTATAAATTGCTGAATCATCATGGTGATCATCTAATATGGCTGATGCCCTTAAAACAAAAGCCTATCTTCCCTAAGACCACCTCCCTTCTTTTCCAACTCAGCCCAGGGTGCAATTTCCTTTCATCCTTCCCACTGCCTCAGGGAAAACCCCCCAAGAGCTCACTCAGGTGTATCTAAGCATCCCCTTCAAACTCCAGCCCAAGAAAAAGGCCATGAAAGCCTCAGCCTCCCTTTGTTCCAATTAAGATAATTCCCCATCTTCCCCACACACTCTCCGTGTCCTCAAAAACAATAAAGCCCCTTTCCCTTTTTCCTTCTGCCTGCTTCTCTGCTGCACTGGGCACCTGAAAAAACCTACTAGTCTGCAAGCTCCTTCACAGACACTCTGAGAAATACCGTTCTAGCCATGTCTTGTTCAGTACTAATTCTGTGGTATTCGTTTCTTGAAATTTAAATATTAATGAAAATGAATCACCATGAATACAGTGTCTGATTTTGGATTTTAAAATGTTGTGGTAAAACAGTTATTTTCATGACATGAAAATGTCATGCTGACCACTTCTAAGTACACGATAGCATTAATTATACTGATGTGGAATAGTCATCGC
>PVKN010037430.1:0-11211 GCA_004027915.1 Capromys pilorides
CTGGGAAGATAGCTCAGTAGAGTAAGTGCCTGCCTGGCAAGTGCATGGTCCTGAGTTCAATCCCTGGTACCACAAAAAAAAAAAAAAAAAAAAAAAAAAACATTTTGAGTTCTTATCTAGTTGGGGAACAAATGTGGATAGATTCTTAGCAAGATTTTAGGAATTTATGGAAATTTAAATGCAGCTCCATCTTTTAAGGTTCATGAAGTCCTACTGCATGCCTAGCCCTTCAGATTGTTACTATTTATCAGCATAGCATCTATTCATTACTTCTATGCATATTTCTCTTAATGCCCAAAGAAAATTAAAAACTTGTTCAAAAGATAGAAAGGAAACCCAAATCTTGTCCATTCCATTTCCCAGGATCCAGTGTATAACATATGTTCCATAAAATCATATCGATTGATTGATTGATTATTTGGCCTACCATCTTCATGGTTGCCAAAGATTTCTCTACATTTTTCCTGGTGGACACAAGTTTAGTGACACTTGTGGAGACAAATTTTGCCTTTTAACTTCCACTGATTTTCCACTGGGTGTGCCAAAGCTTTAAAATCAGTTCCAGTTGCATAAAAGAGATGCATGTATTTCTTCTGTATGGGGGAAAAAAAGCATTTAATGCATTTTTCCAAGACTAAACCAAAACCAGATAGTTTCTCCAGAAGTATATGAATGAACAACAAAACGGTTACTTTGGGAGCGAAATACCATTATATTGGATTTCAGAAAAGTCAAGTGATGGTATGCTGCATGTGACACCAGGCGAAAGGGAAGCTATTTAGCCACAACAGGAAATGGAAAATTAGATTTGAAATCTCCCTTGTGCAGACTGGTGACATAGGCAGTGAACAGATTCACATAGAAGCAGTATGGCAATAGTCCGTGAATGCACACTACATTTTTAGAGAGAATATCCATGGCAATTTTGGCCTTTGAAGATAAGATAGTTCTGGATGAGAAAAAGAAGTTTGAGAATTAGATAATTTTTTACCAAGTGCCAAGAACTGATTCCTCAAGGACAAGAATGATATTTTCTGCTCTCTCTTCAGAATATCCACAATGCTGAATCAAAAGCTGTGCCCTTGACATCCTGAAATAATGGCCCATGGTGCAGAGGCCAGTGAGTCCCAGCTGAAGTCCAGAAAGAAAATCTCGTTCTCACTTTCTGGATTTGTGGTTGTATTTGATAACAAGCCATTTTGACCATAGACTATTGTAGTAACAGGGATTACATCTTTGGGATTTTCCATGTGCCATTCATTAAAATGCAAAGAACGACAGTGGTGCTTTTGTCGCCTGACCAGTGTTGGCTGGCTGCCATAATGCTCACAGACCCAGTTCACAGAGACCCTGCACATTGACCTGCCCCATTCTGAACCTGCGGTGAGAGTTTTACCTTTATAGTGCTATAGTACAGTGACTTACAATGGTTCCAGATCAATACTCCTCTCAGGAAGTCCTACCAGCTGTCATGGAAGGGTAATTAACACATCGCTCTCAATTATGCATGGTGGTAGAAGAATTTCAAACATTTGGCTGGATAACAAATCCATCCCCCCTGTTAGAGAAAGGTCATCCCTCTAGCCATCTGGATATTTACTTTTCTTTAGAAATGAGCTGCGTGGAATTTTTGGTTGGGGGTAGGGGATATGAACACAAAGTCAGTTTCCTAGTAAAAATGGCAGTGTCCCATTTAACATTGCCCATGCCTTGTACATTAACAATCTTCAACCTGAGATTAACTTTTATTTTATTTATTCCACTTATGTTACCACATATCATGTTTAGTGTGCCCACTTCTAGGACTAAAAGTTACCTAAGATGATCCTGAAGTCGCAATATCATAGGTCTGTACCGTGGAATATTTCCCTTTCCTCTTATGTGTCCATACAGCGTATAAACAATCACGGCAGGAGGAAGTGACAAACAAAAGGCACCTGGAGAGAAGCCAGGCTGTTTAGGTTCCCATGCTTAAGGAGTCTAGCAGAAGGAAACACCAAAGTGATTGTAAGATGTTAGAGTCAGTGTCACCAGCACAGTGAGCCAAACAAAGTCCTGTGGAGGAGAAGACATTTTGAGGGAGACTAGGAAAGCATCATGGAGCAAGGGCGTGGGACATACATCCATAAAGGGTGAGGGAGAGGCACAGCATGGACACAGTCTCGGGAACATGGGCATGGTGAGAGGCAAGTTCAAAATGTGTTTTCAGTCTGAGAATAACACTGTTAGATCGCAGTGTAGGAGAGTACCGGGCATGTAGGGAAAGAAAATAACAATGTTACCTTGGAGTAGGGTGTTGTGAAAGAACTGAAGTGGGGAAGCTGAACATTATTTGATAAGTTGGAACAATGAAAAAATTAGCAAATGACCTTCATGATGAGTTGAGACTGAATTAAATCCCCTTGAAAATCTTAGGTTGGAATTCAGACTTCAAGATGGAATTTATGGGGAGACAGCATCTTTACAGAGGTAACCGAGTTAAAATGAAGTCACTAGGGTGAAGCCTATTACTGTGTCCTTTCTAAAGGGGGACGTTTGGGTAGCAGAGTGGGGAGATGATGTGAAGAGACGCAGAGAGAAGACAGCTGTCTGTACATCGTAGAAAGAGACCTGGAGCAGATCCTTCCCTCGCAGCTCCCAGGAGGAAACAGCCCTGTTGACCTGTGGCACTCAGGCTCCGGAACTGTGAGGCCTTAGGTTTCTGTTGTTCCAGCCATCCGGTTCATGGGGTTTTTCATGGAAGACTTTGTGAGCTCAGCAGCAGCAGGTTGTGAAATGAACTAGTGTGGGCAGGAAGGGAATAATGTGCGACTCACAGAAGATGCTGGGAACAGGACACTGAAGGACGAGGAGGAGGTGAAAAGGATCATAGAGATGCCTCGTGTTATAGAAAATCATCACGCTCTGTTCAAGGGTCAGATTAGGCATGGGAAGGTGGGGGTCCTAGTTAGTTCTGGCTCCAGCTTCAGAGGAACTCTTCCCTCTGATTTCTGTCATAAAAGGAGAGAGATCTCTGTCACAAAAAGAGAAGGTTTCGCCAGCTCATGTTGTGCAGTCATCTTGGATTCCAGATTCAAGAACATCTTGATTTCATGGTGCCAATTGCATGGCGTCTCATGTTAGATACAATAAACACGTCACTATGTATGTCTGAGTATATATGAGCTCTTTCTAAAAGGGCTTTGAGACAACTTTTAAAATTCAACGTCTTTTTTTTTTAAGGGACAACGAAGTAGAAAATTGACCCAAAGGAAAAGAAAAACCTATTACAGGTTACCTGAGATGAACACATTATTGAACTTGAACTTTAGCTCTAAGTTTCCTGGTAGTTAAGACAAAAAAGAAAAACATGTGCTTATTGTCTGATAAAAATCAGTGTAATATGATTAGTTCTTGAGAAAAACACGCAGATAGGCTGAGTGCTCAGATGAGATTACATTTAAGAATATGCGGATTTCAAGATACATTAAGGGCCATTCGAAAATCCATACTCTTTAATCCAATAATTCTACTTATGCTGAGGAAACAAAAGTGAGGGAGAGGAAGGACTACATGTGCGAAAATGCTGGTCTCCAAATTATTCATGAAAGAGCAGAACTATAAGAAATCAAAATAAGGGAAATAACTAATTTAATTTTGGTGCATTCATTTGAGCACGTGTAACGCAGCATTGTAGACTGAAAGACCCCAAAAGCAAAAAGAAACACGGCTGATGATTGGCTCAATGGGAGGAACTGTATAAAAATATGACATACATCATATAGAGCACTCATCTATAGTAAGAATTACAATGGGATGATACTCTGAAGGCAGATCTGCAAGCACCTCTGCTTGCGTGCACATGTGCACACACACACACACACACACACACACACTTTCCACTTTTAAATAACGTCTGCAATTAAAGTTAAGAGAATAAACAAGTCGTGCACACTGAAGCATTACATAAAGCTAAGCTTCATAGGACTCCATTTTTTAAGTGAAAAGCGAAGAGGAAAGATTTCACAAATGCCAAAAACGCAAACTGAAATTGTATTACTTGGAAAGACCTGTTCATCAATGTTTTGAAATAACTTTGGGTTTTTAGGAGTGAGCTTTTAAAAGAATGTGTGGATGTGTGGAATCCAGGCAGAAGTCCACCTCCTCGGCTTTGGAGTCACTGAAGCTGTAGGAGGGAGAGTGAGTAGGAGCAGTGAAAAGGGAAAAGCAAGGGGGAGCGTGCAGCCCTGGGCTCCTGTCCTTCAGATGCACCTGGGCCCCCACCCTTAGGGTGAAATTGTGTACAGTTGTCCCAACTTCCCAGGCCCCAGGTATCCTCTTCCTGAATAACATGCCCATTCTCCTTTCTGGATAACTCTCTGCACAATTCTCATCTTGTTATTTCCCTCAAGTAAGGAGGAGAGAACTTCTCAGGCCTGTATTAAGTGGAATGAAACCAACTAATTATAACTAAGTGTTGGCTCTTCCTGTTAAATTGAAGCAGGACAGAGTTTTATATAAAATCCCTGTGGCATGTAAGAATATTCTAGAAATGATTCCACCTAAAAATTAAAAGGAAAAAAAATTAAGATTTCTTGAAAGCAAGCACCAATATTGTTATTTCCCAATCCTGTATAACCATATCTGTTAATCTGAGCAACAGATTTGAAGATAAAAATAGATAATATAACCATTGTTAATTAGCTACTCTTGTTTTGAAAATTTGTATGTTATCCTGTTTCTGTCTTTTTTTCTTTTTTCTTTTTCCTTTACGGTACCGGGGATTGGACTCAGGGCCTTGCGCTTGCCAAGCAAGTGCTTATTCTTATTCTACTGAGTTAGCTCCCCATCCCTTTTTTCCTATTTGTTTTTGCTTCTGTTTTTACTCTTCAAAATAAAATTGAATTAAATTATAAAATAAAATAAAAAGCACTGCTTCAAAAAAAAGAAATTATTCTACCTGAGCAATAACTTGAAAAAACAAACAAACAAACAAAAAACAATCCATGGAAGAACACTATCTGTATGCACATCAAAAACTGGCTCAGCCTGGAGCAAAGTGCTTCCAAACACATAAGAACCAGTCAGTGATAGCGAATGGGGGAGGAAGAGCTTTGTTATTTCAAGTGATGCATAAAAATTAGCTGATGAAACCCAGCGCCCTCTCAAGACCACTCAAAGAAGCTTCTTCCTGTTTGCTGCACTTCTCCCATGTCACTTCCCTCCTCTGGATTGTTTTCTTAATTTCATTTTTTCCTACACCTTTTTCATGAAATTTCTATTTCCTTTCTACTTCAACATATTTTTCTGCTGTGGGCAAATGATTAAGAATTTTTGTACACTAAATTTTAACCATTTCTGGGTTATTTTCATGGTAAAAGACTTGGTCCGAGAAGAATAGAAAATGCCTGCAAGAAGGGAGTCTGTAGTGATGGGTCTCAGACACCAGGAGCCCCTCAAGATGCAGCTTGTTCACACTGTTCTTAAGGGCTTGTGGTTTGCCCTAACCACAGCTATTGAGCTCAGGATTAACAAACATGTCAGCAGCTCAGAGCTCACATGCACTTTTTACTTTTTAGTAGTACATGTTCGCGTTCCACAGTGTTTGCATTCCTTGTGGGAAGTTGGCATATGTGCAATTTATATTTGTTTTGTGACTTCTTATTTACTACTATCAGGTTTTTTAAAAAATGAAAATTTCTTTTCCAACAGTGAAAAATTCTCCCTGAGCCCCACACTACTAAAGACATCTTCACTACCTGTTGATGCCTTGCAAATGCACAGCATCTTCACATAACGATCGCATGTTGAATCTGCACTGCATTCCTCACGGCAGAGTTCTTAACTTTGAAAACTGACATCTGTTTATTTACAAAGCACTAGTCAGATGATATGTAGCATTTGATGGCACCTGCAACCGTGTTCCCAGGTGGCAGTGATGCCTGCAAAGGGAAACACTGATAAGCTCACAGTAAAATATTTTCTAGAAAATTCTTAGGAAGAATTCCATGGCCATGAAGAAGTAAATTCCCCAACAATTCAGGATCATGAACTTGAAAATGAAGGCTCCAGTCTTCCATTCTAAATTCTAAAGGCCCAACAGTTAGTTGGCAAGCCCCACACCTAGCTTTAAGTTCTGGGCATGAAAACTGAACTGTCAATCTGATTATTCTTCAATGAGTGCTTAACGTTTTGCCCTGCTCCTTCTGTGTCACACACATCCGGTGGCACTCCTTCCCTCAAAGCACCTGAGCCTGGGTCTGGCCCAGAGGGCAGAGGAGCAGAGGGATCTCAAATCCCAATTAACCAGTATTCACTTTATGGGCTACCTCAATAAATTAAAATCAAATTGGGGTGGGGGAGAAGATGATGCTATTGTGACCCACAAATTGGCCTGGCAGGAGGGTGCCCAGGCTTTTTCCTTGTGCTGTCAAAGACTCCCCACCACCCCCATTCTCTTAGAAGAGCGTAGCCATGGGTGGCTGGCTTCGTCCCAAACAAAGCTCTCTGAGGTAGCTTTGCAGAGATAGCCTGCTCCTTTCACAGCTGTCTGGCTTTCAGGTTCACCTGAGACCTGCTGGGAAAGCCACCCATCCACCCTCATGGAGGGAAGCAGGAGAGGTCCAAGGGTTGGCATACTGGAAATGGGGCACCCACCGCCTTTGGACGTGTTGTGTTGCAAGGCCTGTGCTGTGCCAGGCTCTGACCTGCTCCCCATCCAAGGGCACCGCTAAATGGAGCTCTGCACGAGATCAGCAATATTTAGCGATTGGGAGTTTGACATAATGCACTTCCTCATAATTTATTAAAGTTGCTAATACATCTTAAAAAATATGTGAAGAACACAGAAGCCTCTCGGTAATACAGCACAGTGCATTAACCCTCCATTGATTTTGCATTTCAACTTCAATTGGAGTAAAAGCCAGAGTCCTCACAATGACCAGGAAGCCTCACCACCTGGTCGCCTCACTCCCTCACCTCTCCCAGCTTTGTAGCTGCTCTTGCTCTAGCTCGCTGCCCCAGCCATGCGTTCTGGTTGCTGTTCCCAGAATGCGCTGCGTGTGCTTCCGCACCGAGACCATGCGCTCACTTCCTGTGTCTTCGCCCAGAATCCTCCAGGTTCGCTCCTTGCCTGCCTCATGTCTCTGTCACATGGCATCTTCACACTGTGACCTTTCATGGCCACCTTATCAAAAACGGAGTGCTCCACTTGCACAACGCCTGTCTCTTCTCAGACTCCTTTTCCTCCCTAGCACTTAAACACCATCATACTCGCCACCTTCCTGTTTGAGTGTCAGTCCTTTCTCCTTAGAAAGGCAGGGACTTTTGTCGGCTTTGCTCAACGCCTTAACCCCCATGTGGGGAGCAGTGACTTCCATAGGGTAAGCATTGAACATCTCTGAATGAATGAACACTTGACTGTGGTAGTGGGTTCTGCCCAAGGATGTGATTATCGGAAGCGTCTTCCCATGGTGTTTTCCTTCTACTGAGACAATAAGCAGCTTGGACACTGAGATCAGCAGCTCGAGAGTCAAGGGTTCATAGTGGGAGGAAGGGGGCTGGATGGCAGGGCCTGAGGGAGTTTGTCCTTAGTCTTGGCTTCTGAGAGAGCTAAGTTAGAATCCTGGCTTCACCACAGGCCAGCTCATGAACTCTGACAAGCTGTTCAATTTAGGTCAGCCACTTCTTTGGGCCTCAGTTCACTCAGTATGTAAAAATAAAGGTAATGATACAAAATGGTAGGGTCGTTGGAAGAATCAAGGTCAAAGTGCACTAAACATAAAGCAGTAGAAAGCCCTCATTAAAATGAAACCTACTTTCATATATTTGAGTTATTTGTATAAATATGTAGTCTTTGCACTTTTAATCAAGTGGGAATTCATTTCCTTTTTGGTATTTTTATTTTAAAAAATACATTTAATCTATTTTATGCTTTTTTTTTTCGTACCAGGAATCAAGCTTTGCACTTCCTAGGAAGGCTCTTATGCCACTCGACATATCCCCAGCTAGGTAATCTATTTTAACGTTTCGTTTTGTTTTGTTTTTATGCAGGGTCTCACTATGCAGCTCAGACGCATAGTGATCCTCCTGATATCTGCCTCCCTAGTGCTGGGATTACAGGCATGTGCCACCATGCCTGGACTCCATCGATGGCTCAGCGTGCCTAGGAGTGGGGCGGATGCAGTATGGGATGCTAAGGATCAAACCCTGGGCCCAGTGCTTACCTAAGCAAGCGCTTAGTCTGCTGAGCTATACCGCTGGCCCTTAATCTATTTTAAAACTCCTTGCAATAGTATTTTTACACTAGGCCCTGAGTTCAATCCCTGCCTGATACCATAAAAATACATACATATATATATCTTAAGGAGAAAGCCCTCTGATGTATACTTGCAGCAAACTCCAGTATGTTACCTGTACTGTGTAGTGACCCCAAAGTGGACAGAATGGCATCTGAAGCATAAAACCACCTTCACGGTCCCTTTCCTTGCACTTCAGTCTCCTCCCACAGGCTGACAAGGTCCAGTCTTGAGACCTGTATGTTCTGCACAAGTTCAGCCGTGAAGCCCACCTCAACTGAGCTCCCTCTCTGCACTGTGCCCCACACTCTTGCCAACTCGAGTGGCCCGGGCAAGCTTCTGCTCCTGAGCAGCCACCAGCTCTGGCCTCAGGCGGTATTGATCATGACAGCAGCAGGCACGAGGGGCCAGGTGCTGTCCCAAAGGTCAGGGTGATGGAGCTGTGCTTCCTCGGGCCACTGGGAAGGGGTTGGATAGGGCGTGTGGCTGAGGTCAGCTAGACTGGGCTGGGAGAAAAGTGGAACATGGACAGTCCACAGGGAGGCAAAGACGGAAGAGGTGGATTGTTCTGCGCCCTCACCCTCTGCCGGAGGGAAACTCCCTGCCCTGGGTGTTTAGGCCTTTTCAATAAGCAAGGCATTGATAGATGCCTAAACCACACATGCTTCAGTCTCCCTCTGATTGTGATGACTTCCATTTGTGTGCACTTTTTCGGCAGATTAGGGGAGCTTGTGCACTCCCTGTGACAGCCACCCCTGGCTACTGGCAGCACCTCCTTGGCCCTAATAGATGAGCTGTGCCATTAATAGTTTGATGGATTAAAATTCAACTGTATGTATAAAATGTACGTCCTCATCTTACCTGGGTTTATAAAGATATATGATTTATGAAACATTACATGAATCCTTCTGGCCAATACTAGATTTAAATGTTACTTATTCTTTGTTTTCTTTCCATTTCTGTGTACATGGATGGCATATACATGTAAACTCTGTGTACCTAGAGTTTCAAGGAATTGGAATTGTTCTATGTAGATTTGTATTTGTTTCAGCCTAGCACACTTCCAAGTGGGAATATCAGTCAATGATTTTATATTCAGAGAGGGAGGTGGTTCTGGAGTCGGGCTAGTTGGGCCAAGTGTTGGGCCTTCCTTTTATCAGCTGTGTGACTCTAGGAAAGTTATTTAACCTCTCTGTGCCTTGCTTCCCACTTTTTCAAAGTGTATTTAAAAGACCTATTCTAAAGACTTACTGTGGACACCAATGGGATCATTCCTGGGAAGCTCTCAGTACTATGTGTGAGGCTTCAATAAATTCAATTTTTTAATAATTGTATGAACATGTGAAAGGGCTGGCCAAATAGCTCAGTGGATTAAAGTGTCTGCATACAGGCACAGGGGCCAGGTGTTCGATCCGCAGGGCCTGCCATGCTGGCCCTGCCCCCAGAGCATGCTGAGACTACAATTTGAGACTGGGCATGGTGGCGTGCACCCGTAATCCCAGCTCTTGGGATGCTGTAAACAGGGGGATCACTATGAGTCCAATGTAGTAGTGAGACCCTGAATGCCCTGTAGACCCTTTCCCTAAAATACAAAAAAAAAAAAAAAAAAAAAGGAAAGAAAAGAAAAGAAAAAAATAACTTATGAGTATGTGAAAGAAATACAGAGACTAAGAGAATTGGCTCAATGGTCATAACAACTGTGTTCAAATCTTGGTTCCACCTCTTGCCGACTGCCTGTTCTACAATGGTTGTTCCATCTTCCCTGGCTTTGCCTCTTACATGTGCCAGGTGGAGACATTAATAGTTTTTTCCCTGTTACATAGGTTTGCCTGATAGTATGTGTGTAAAACTTCACACAATACCTAACATGCAGTTAATAATGTGCATTCAATAGCAATAGTAATAATGGTGTATATTCACATGCAACAAATATCACCAAGTATTACTACCACCTATGTGTACTCTATTTGGTAAACATTAGACTCTGTAATAATGGGTAAATTCAGTTTGTAAATGAAATCAACCAGCAGTTTCTGTACTTCAGTATTCAACCAGTAGCAATGGATGGGGATATTTGGGGTTTGCTGAGGGGAAAATGCTTCTTCCATCATTAACAGGGAGGCCCCAAGAAGGAAGGAAGTGATGTCACATCTCCCTGTGAGGTTGGATTGGCCAAAGTTAGTTCAGCCCTCGAGCCACAGAGACTCAATCGAGATGCCCAAGTGTGCTCCTCAAGGTCTCCACCCTCTCTAGCTACATCTTGGGGCAGCATCAGTGACAGGAAGGGTAGGAAACAGATGTCTGATGGGGCTGGTGATCTCGGAACGGCCATGAGCCCCTGTAGGCAATGGGACCAAACTCATGGGCAGAGCTTTCAGGCACAGCCTGGAAAGATGAAAGTTCTCAGACCTGGAATCCAGAGGTAAAGGGAGAAGCCCCATTGGTCCCTCAGACATGGACCTGCAACACCCAATGAGTAAACAAAGTCACTCAGAAAGAAGACAGTTGGCACTTGGAACCCAGCTGTCAAAACTGGGACTCCTAGGCAGGATTGCCTAGGACAGAGATCCAGGGCCAGTTCAGGGTTTGTCCTGGAACTTGGACCTAGTCGGAGGAGCTCTAGCTGGGCCCTCAGGGAGGCAAGGATGAAAAAGAATGAATGGGTGGAGCAGTTGAAAAGGTTGGAAAAGGGGTTGCACAGAGAGGGCCTCACCTCTGCATCCTCCCCCGCCATTCGAACTCTTCCTGGCCAAGCATCCATGAAGGCACCCACACTTCATGCATTTGGGCTGCTATGGTAAGAGTACAAAAATGTTCATGTTTTATAAAAGCAACTTCAAAATGCTAGCCAAATTCACCCATTTTCTTTGATGCCCCTCCTACTTGGCTGATCGATCTCCACCCCTCATGAAATTTTAATATCAAGGACAATTTT
>PVKN010037431.1:0-11245 GCA_004027915.1 Capromys pilorides
TCCCTCTGCCCTGTTGGGACAGCAGTTCTGGGGTCTCTCCTGTGCTTTTCTTCCTGGGCCTCCTGCCCATGCTCAGAGTTTGAGCCAGACCCCGTGGAGCCAACGTCCGCTCCATGGACTCCTGCTGCCGTGAAATAGGGACACCAGGGCTGGTGGGTTTTTTTTTTTTTTTTTTCCCCCGGGAACTAGGATCAAACTCAGGACTTTGCACTTGCCAGGCAGGCTCTTGGGCCCATGAGCTGTCTCCCTGGTCCCAGGGCTCTTTTTTTAATGGGCTCTTAACACTTGATTTATTCAAACACATACAATAAAGATCAACATATATGTTAAAGCACTTTTTAAAAAGTTCAATTAAAGTCAAATTAGAGGAGTCTTACAAACCAAAAGTCTATGTATTTGGTTTGTTATTTTCTCTGAACATAGAAGTCCAGCTGTGACAATTGCTAAATTTCAAAGTGCAGATCTCGGGGTGTGTCTCAGTGGTATAGCATAAGGCCCTGGGCTCTTCCCTTTGCACGAAGTGAAAAACAGTGTCACTGTTCAAATTCAATAAAACGAATCCACAAGAAAAAAAAAATCCCTTTGACTTTCTGAGCAAACAGCGTCCTAATGGCGTGGGCTGGGCAAAGTGCAGCATTTCAGAAATTACGAAACAGCAGCGCAGCCTGTTCCGGTTCTCCCGAGCCCGCCCACGCCAGCGCACTCTGCGTGTGTGTGTGTGTGTGTGTGTGTGTGTGTGTGTGTGTGTGTGGCTGTGGCCCATCCCGCCTGAGCACTCAGATCTCCTCCCTTTCAGTCCGGGGCTCCCGAGCTGTCGCTGTCCCCTAGACTCCCCCAGTCCTCCCACCTCTCCTGTAGCCCGAGCTGTCTCAGGATGGCCTGCGTGGAAGCCCGCACCTCCGGCAGGGGAAAGCAGGCCCCAGCCCCGGCAGCCCGGGACAGGGGGATCCCGACGCACCCGCTATCAGCACTGGGTTCCCTATGAGATAAGGCAGGATCGACTAGTTGTGTCCTTGGTGTAGACGCCAATGCGCACACAGGAAAACCGAAGAGGGCAGGAAGCAAAACAAGTAGGCTTACCTCTAAATTTGGTTGGATCGTAAGAGAAAACGGACAGGAGGTAGAGAAACCGGCTCCTCAGCAGCGACAGCATCACATCTGCGTAGCTGAAAGGAGCAAGAAGATAGAGTGGCATCGCTTGGTCTGGGCACGCCTGGAGGGGCGGGGCGGGGCGGGGCGGGGCGGGGCGGGGCAGGACGGTGGAGGCTGCTTTCTGCCCTGTTACAGGGCGACCGCAGGGTTTGGGAACAGACATGTTTGGCAATATTTGGTTTTTATTTGGGAACTCTGCATCAGAGAGGGGCATGCCCAGGACCATCTTTTCCAGGATAGGGCAGCGCATCAGTTTTGGGAACCGAGGCACCACCGCCCGAGCTTAATTCTAACAATCCCATGACGTTGGCTCTTGCCTGAGAGTTATAACAAAGTGCCTTGCCCTGCTGCCTAGGCTGGGCACTGGTAAAGGGCAGTGGCTGGAAGGATGTTCTCAGGGCCAGCACGGAGACACCACCCCCCCCCCCCCCCGCCCCCTACCCCTGTGCGTTCGGGCATCCATGGGCCTCATACTCCCTGGGGCACCGCCGTGCACACATGTGCTCTGGGGCTGTGGCTCCCAGGCCTGTCTGGGCACCGGGATCACTAGGTGCCCACCTCCGGACAGCTGGGCAGGTTTGCTTGGCTGGGATGCTACAGTCTAAGGGATGCTAGGCGCTCTGGGCTCGAAGCTAAAGGGTGGGAACACAACCGCCTTTGCTAGTGAGTTGGAGGGACAAGACAGCCATGCAGGTAAAGTTCAGGGTGGTCTGAGGCTGAAGCTCTCGACCTGGCCTAAACCACAGCTGTTGGCGAGTCACTCTTTGCAGCAGGGTCTCCGGGAGCCAGGCACCCTGTTTCCCAGCCTGTCTTGGGAAGCTGTTAGCTGTGGTGCAGGCTTGGGGCCAGATCAAAGGAGCTGGAGTGTGGGCTCCCAGTCAGTTTGTCCTGGACGAGGAACAGAACCTTGGTGACCTGCGTGCCCTTCTCTATGCAGTGCGGTGGCAGCCGTGGTGCCTCCCAGGACTGTCAGGGACTCGGAGCCAAGCCCGCTACAGGACAAGTGGCCAGGGGGTGCCACCTGCTAACATCAGTGGTGTAGACAGTGTTACTAGAAAGAGGACACTGGCTGTGGGCAAGCTGGGGCTCAGAGAGGTTGAGTAATGTGACCGGGGAACACAGCCCGGAAGTGACACAGCCACAGGCCTTACACCCGGGTTGCCACAGAGAAACAGCAACACAAGTAAAGAAACCACACTGTTTACCGTCCACGGTCACTGGGGTTCACAGCGACTAATGCTCCTCTGTCCCAAATCCTGTCAAACTTACCAATATTTGCTCTATCAAAAAAAAAAAAGAAAAAGAAAAAGAGAGGAGAGATCGTAACATCTTACATATAAAAGCATCAAAACAATCTCTAAAAGCCGAGCGCTGTCTGTCAGGCACACGCGGGTCCTCCACCAGCTCTCAGGAGTGAGGACTCATGGCAGCTGCAGGGACCCCTCCGCCTCCCCAAGTGGCAGGGTCCTGTGGCAGCAGTCTCCAGTCTGGGTATGATTTAAGGGCATAAAGAAGCACAGGACAAGAGCTCCCAGCTGGGGCTTGGGCTGCAGGGCCTCCCAGGACAGGGAGCCTGCCTCCCTCCCTCCACACCTTGTCACTCATTTCATGGTGGCCCCAGGGGAAGGGAGGAGTCAAGCACTTCTCAGCTTTCCCCCTTCTTGCCTTGCGCTGTGATAGTGTTTCTCAGTTTAGGAGCTGCCCACAGAACCAGGCTGTAATAAAAATAACTGCAGAGTGGGGATTCTGGCCAGGATGGATGGAAGGGCCACAAAAAAAAAAAAATGTGTATTTAGTACAGAATCTATAGGTTCTCACTACACAGATTGGACTCATGATTCTCCTGTTTTCAGCCTCCCAGTTGCTGGGATTACAGGCATGTGACACCAAGCCCAGTCTCAGTTGCCATCTCAGTGTGCCCTGGGGGCGGGACTGGCACAACGGGCCGGGGATGGGATTGAATTGCAGCCCACGAGCTCTGCCTAAGCAGGCTCCTTAATCCGCTGAGCTATCTGGCCAGCCCTAGCTCCCACAGTTTAAAAAGTGCAGCTCTACTACTTGGTCCTACCTGGGAAGATCGAAAATGCTGCAGCAGTACAGTGAGATGTTCCCTGGAGAACTCTGTAAGGAAACAAAGAAAACACCGTTCTCTACTTCATTAGGAGAGATTCGAATGGCGCAGGAAAGATGGAGCCAAGCCAAGCAAAGGCAGTAGAAAAAGAACGGGGTGCGTATTAACACAGTAAGTGTACTACAGTTTAACAGTTCTCTGCTTTTTCTTTTAAAGCTCATATAGGTTTGTGAGCATTCAGGGAGGCTGAGGCAGGAGGATTGCAAGTTTGAGCCCCACTCAGGCAGTTTAGTGGCTTAATGAAATCCTGTCTTAATAACAGGCTGGGGGTGCAGCTCAGTGTGAAGACCCCTGGTTCAAGCCCCAGGACCACAAAACAACCAAAACACAAAACAAAACCATGTGTGAGGTTCTTTAGAATCAATGTAAAGTAGAAATTCAGAGAGGGCATTTTTTGAGATCACTGGGCTATTACTTGCTTCCAAGCTTATTAAAATTCTAGCTATGTTGTCTTGAGCAGAGTCCTGGTGTTTTCACTGAGCTGAAGATAAATTCACAGGTCAGTTACCAGGTGTGCTGTGGAGACAGGCAGGTACTGCTGAAGTCACTCAGGAAAGCTGGGTGTGGGGCACATGGCTGTCACCACAGGAGGTGGCACAGAGGACAGCCTGAAAGTGCTGGAGAGCGTGGACAGAGCTGGCTTCTGCCGGGTGTGGTGAGGTAGCTGCTGGTGCTCAGGACGGCGTGGGCTAGGGGCACCGTCCTGGAGGCATGACAGGCTGCATTCTCCAGAAGTGTGGGCCCCCTGGGCAGCTTTTGAGGACCTCGCTCCTAGAAGATTTTATGGAGCTTGGTCCTGGGGCCTTTGGAAAGATCCATGGATGATTTTCAGGGTGCAGCACCCCCTGCAGAGAGGTTTGGAAGTGGATCTGGCCTCTTTGGACAGAATAAACCAGACTTATTCTCCGAGGACTTGAGAATGGGGTAGGAGAAAGCTATAAATAATGAGGATCAGGCCTCCTACTAGTCTACGCTCTTAGTTTCAGTATTTAGAAAGGAACATTTGGGAATGGGTCAAGGCACATGGGCAGGCCCTTCAGGACAAGAGAATGCAACCCCTGCAGTCACCAGCCTGGAAGCCCAGAAGCAGAAGCACCACTCAGCAGCCACCTGGTCAGCCCCTAATATTTCCCATCCCCTCCGCCCCTTTCCAATATAGACCAACCAGAGAAAGCCAAATCGCTCTCCAGGCCAAGCTGCCCCCTTCTGGCTGCTCACAGCTTCCATCAGCGCACACCTGCGGCACACACCTGTAATGCACACCTGCCCCTTTCTCCATGATGAAGTATCTTGCTCCTCCCCCGCCTCTGTCACTGCCAACCTGAGTGGCACCTTCTTCCAACATGCAGCCCCTGGGGTTCTGGAAGGACGTTTGCTTTCATATTACTACCCCGCGGGAGCGAAGCAGTTTTTCTGTGTAGCTCTGCTCACAGCATGAAGATAACTCCCCAAACTGTCTTTTCCAGCCCAAACACCACCTTCCTTTGTAATTTCTTAGGTTTCTGAACTTATCAGCTCCAGAGCAGAAATCACTTTTCTCTACTCCCTAATTTTTTCTTTTCTCTTTTGTTTTTTTAGGGTGTTTCAGACTGGATCTCACTGTCTCACCAGGTGGCCCAGGCTGGCCTTGAACTCACATTCCTCTTGGCTTGGCCTGCCAAGTGCTGGGGTTACAAGCACGCACCATCGTGCTGTTGCTTCTTTATTCTCTACACCAGGACTGGCCATGGGAGCTGGAAAGGAGAGCTCCTTCCCCTTCCCCTGCGGAGGACTAGATCCTGCCAGTGGGGTGTGGGAAGAGCTACTTTAATCCTGCCTTCCCGCTCTCCTTGTTGTTTGTCGTTGCTCGGGTCTTTATAGCTGTACTCCTGGACCATGGCCCATACCCTCCTATTGCATCTCTCTGCCCGGAAGCGACTTCCCTTCAGATGACTTCCGGTGAAGCCATAAGGTGACTTATCTCTCAAGAAAGCCCGGCCAGGTCATGCTCCTACTTAAAAGCCTGCCGCGAAGGGTGAAGCACTGTTTCCCTAGCACGTCTCACACCACAGGGTCTTCGAGCCCTGCCAGTCCCTCCCTCACCAGTTGCCACGCATCAGGGAATGCCCCACGCAGGCTGAGTCGCTCTCCGACCACTCTCCTAATCCTCTCTGTTCTTACACTTTGCTCCCTGTATTATAACGACTTTGTTTCTATTTTTCTTTTCTGCTAAGCTAAGAGATTGTGTAGGGTAGGGCCTGTGTTATCTTTTATTTCTTCCATGTCTTACACAGTATCTGGCTTATCAAGAAAAGAGGCTTTCCCCAATAGCGTTGCTGGGTCAGAAACTCCACGCTGAGTGAGGCCTGGGTCTCTGTTCTGCAGCCAGGGGTTTGTTAAAGTTTTCAAGAATGGGGCCTACTTACGGGATACTAAGTGAAATTTTGAAGGGGACAAGACAGAAAAACCGATTACTATGCTCAGAAATGCTTGGCAAATTAGGACAAAAACAAGCACGGGATGCACAGATACAGGACGACAGTTTGTGTTATAGATGGCACCTGTCAGGTTGTGCGCCTGAGGAAGGGACCGGATGCCCATGCAGCACCTGCCTGCGCACTGCCCACGTGTGCCATGCTGTGAGAGCTGGAACATCCACGCTGTGGCCCGCAGGCTTCTCCACAGGTGAGGCCGGCAGGACACCCATGGAGGCCAGGTGCAGGTGACCAGAGACGGACAGTGTGGAAAGTGTTGACAGGCAGCCTGGTGGCTCCACCAGCTGGGTGGATGCAGGCCTTGTTAGGATGACAGCTGGCAATGAATTTGGGGGCCTTTTGGGGAGCCGCGGATGGAGGCTTGTCTATTCCTCAGAGCACCAGGCAACTCCCCAGCTGTCATTCCAAAAGCAAGTTTGGGGCAGAAGTATATGGGAAGCCCGTCCGCGTGGCAGAATGCTGCAGGCTGCATGTGGCACCTACTGCCAGGAAACGAGGACAGTTCAAAGAAAAAGAAATAGTTCTCTTGGTACCCGGACACTGCGACGGAGCTCCAGACACGCTGCAGATGCGTACGGCACTGTGTGTGCCGCGATGTGAGAAGCCCTGGCCTTGGAGAAGCTGCCCAAGGCAGAAGTTAAGGTGGGGAAACAGAACCACCTGCAGACACCCTGGCTGAGAAGACGGAGGAGGTCCCCAGGCGAGAGGCTTCCCCAGGCTGAGAAGCAGACTGCAGAGAGCCGCACGGAACAACAATTTTCAGACACAGGCAATACATTTATTGACCAAGCAGCCTGAGAAGAGGAGGGAAGGGCACTGGGGATGCAGTGCAATGGTAGAGCACCTGCCTGGCACGCACAAGGCCCTGGGTTTGGTCCCTAGTACTGCAAAAGTACCCCACAAACAAACAACAAAAAAAAACTCACCCGAGAAGAAAAACAACCCTAAAACTGGAATACAGAGGCTTTGACGGCCAGTGTTGCCTATGGCCTGTATTTTGAGACCCTAGCACTTACAATAGACAATGCCTCAACAAACCTGTGGGTTGAAGAGGACCCACCCACGGCTCGTGTCCTTGTTTACTCACGACCAGAAAATATGGTTATTGAGAAGGTAGGAACAGAGGGTTTTATTTTTCAACCAAAATCAAAACTAACCTTAAATACTTTTGCTCCAGGAATTCCAGGGATTGGTTCTTCGGAGTAAGAAAGATTCTGCTCCATAAAAAACTCCCGTATCCCAAGTTCACTGATTTCGACACCAGCTACGCTGTGTCCCAGGTCGGCAAACCTGCACCAAATCACGGATAGACACTTTACCCTTTACTGCAGATCCAGTACTAAATCAAGCAGTCACCCCATAAATACATATTTTCTTTAAAGCTTCATATTATTTTAGATTGATGAAGTTTTTTCCCCACAGGTAGTGCCTGGTTGTGGGTCTACATATTCTTTTTTTTTTTTTTTTATGGACAGCTCAGCCTGCCTTGGGGGTGGGGCTGGCGCAGCATGTGGTGACGGAAATTAAACTGTGGTCCCTGCAGTTGCCTAAGCAGGCGCTTTAGACCGCTGAGGTATCTCACCAGCCAGGGTCTGCATCTTTTTTTCTTTCCTGCTTAGTGACCAAAGTTCTCAACACGCGGGCTTATGCATGAACGCATGTCTCGGCAGGTGTGCTTGTGTCTGGGTCTTAGCATCACAGCAGAGCTCTGCACAGACAGGGACATCCCGTACCCTCAGTAACTGTGGCTCATTAATCAACATGAACTCTCTCTATAGAGAATTACTTATGAGGGATACTTTCACCGCCATTGGTTTTATAACACTGACTCTTACCAAAAACGCCTATTTTCACATAGGAGGAAGAGATGGGTGAAGAGAGAATTATAATAAACACTGTCCTGCTAAAAAGTTGTAATGTATTTTAAGTTATGGGGTCTATCTCCATTTTAAATATCTTGCTAAATTCTGAAACCATCTATAATAATTAAGCCATGTACAAAGATCCAGGAGACGCAAGAGGGACATTATACACACTGCTGATTCTGAGCCGTTGCCCCACCTTCCCACATCCACCCTTCCCTGTCTGCTTGATTCCAGACTAGTTCTTCTCTTTCGAAACACAACAGAGAAAAACAAAGTCATCCTTGTACCTGGTCTGTTTGAAAATATTATCTCTAGTGATCACTTATTATTATCTTAATTATCCCTAAGGGACTACTTAAGGAATCCTTGCGCATTTTTTTAACCGTGGAAATCATAACCTGCATCCTATTAAATATCCGCCCTGTGGATGCACCAGTGGGGCTCATTCGCTCGTACCACTTCATCTCCACTGCTTTCCCACAAAGAGGAAAAAACACTCTCAGTCCATTCTTGCCTTGCAGGAAGGAGTCCAAATGCTTCTTTAATAGCCTGGGGAGAAAAAGAAAAGTTGTCTTTACCAGCGCACAAGAGTTCGGTGCAGCAGTACCACACCCATTTCCATGCATTATCTCACCACTTCCAGCAACCTTGTTAGTAGATAATGCTAATGATCACACTGTCTACTCTACATATAAACAAATAGGACAGTTAAGTAACTTCCTCAGTCACGTTACACAGCTCCTCAACGATAAACATGACAAACACCTGGGGTTCCCTGATAAGTAATTAAAACTTCAAAAAACTGCTTTTTCCTGGTCTGATATGTTTTGAAAATTCTCCACGTAATCCCTAAATTAATACTTTCATAACGATGTGGATGTGGAAAGGCAGCCTCCAGATCCCAGACATGTTCAACACGTGCGTTATGGAAACGCTCTAAAAAAGTTCAGCGCTTGTGCTCCATCTCTGGACGTGTGGCTCTTCCAAGGCCTTAGTGATTCCAGGAATGGTGCTTTGAGCTCCCCTCCTATGTGCAAAAGTACAATGACACAATGATGACAAGGAGGAGGATGTGGGAAGGTGGGCTGTCTGCTCAGAGCAAGGACCGCATATGACGGCCACATTACTCAGCACGGTCCCATGATTTACCGTGGCTGCCACAAAGACAGTGATGCTACTAAAATCTGCTCAGCACCCTGGTTCACATAATTAACATCTCAACACCTCTTCCTCATCATTTGCATGAGGCTTTCACCTCGGAACTCTACTATGTTTGAGAAGAAAGAAGTGGTGCTTTAGCATTGGCTGTATGTACACTACAGACACGCAAGACTGACACACAGGTGCTGCTACAGATTTTTTTCTTTCAGTATTAAGGATTACACTCAGGACCTTGTGCTTGCCAGGCAGGCTCTTATTCTACTGAGCTACTTCCTCGGCCCTTGATGCTTTTATTTAAAAAGACATATTTCCTAAGTCTAGCAGGCCACAAAGTGGAAATCACATAATTATCTCTGCAGTGGGGAAAGAGAGCACATGGCCAGTGGAGCTCTGATCAGCCAGGGATGCGCTGTGATCTCTGAGGTGCTGAAATAGATATTAAAAAACAGGAAAACATGCACCTTAAAAAATTAAATAACATGCACTTTCCTTATTAATTCCATAGCAAAGTCAGTTTCTGAGGTAGCCCCGCTCCCCGCTGACCCCGGGCATCTTACTCACTGATGTCCTTCTGATTGATGAAATCCAATGTCGTGGCTCACCCACTTGTTGTGCCACTCCTCCAGGGTCATGACCCGGCTCTTCTGGGACTCGCCATCAGGGTGCTCCGCAGGATGGAGGCGAGTTCCTGAATCATTCATAGTTGTGTGGGTGCTGCTGTCTTATGGGCAGAAAGCTCCAGTGTCTAAAAGGAGAAGATTATGAATGCTGTCATTTAAGGCCACTAAAATTGTGTTGCACTAAGTGAAAACCTACTATCCTCAGTAGACAGGTTTTAAAAATATTTATAAACACCCAAAAGCTAGACCAAAAAAATTACTTCTCAGAAAGCCTGGTAATGGAGACGTAACTCATATTACACATTAGAAAAGATCAAATAAATTGAGTTATGCCTTAACACCATGAAAGGGTTTGATTTTAATTTTGAAAAGGGACAAGGGGACAGAGAGAACCAGAGTTTCCACAGTTTATAAT
Source organism: Capromys pilorides (assembly GCA_004027915.1). Taxonomy (NCBI): domain Eukaryota; kingdom Metazoa; phylum Chordata; class Mammalia; order Rodentia; family Capromyidae; genus Capromys; species Capromys pilorides. The sequence goes on from PVKN010037431.1 coordinate 9,819, forward strand.
TTAGGTAAGCTGAGAATGTTTCTATTATATTGTTCTTTTTAACATATTTATATGTACTTGCTACTTTTTATCAGTGTTTTACGCCTTTTGCAGAGTTCAACAAATTTGTGGTGGAAATAGTCCTCCCTCTCAAGGAAAGTGACAAGGGGGGCTTCTGAACCTTGTGCTGGGTCATGCTATTTCAATTAGCATGCTGGTTTAGTATCTTTTCAGTGTTTTCGTTTCTAGGCAGTATCTCAGAGAAGATGTGTAGTTCATTCTCTTCCAGCTTACACACACATACACACACACACACACACACACACACACACACACACATACCATCTTTTCATCTGTCTTATACCCTCATGGCACTTTTTTTTTTTTTTTTTTTGTATTTAGTACAGGGTCTACAGGGTCTCACTACACAGCTCAGACTCAGTGATTCTCCTGTTTTCAGCCTCCCAAGTGTGGGATTACAGGTGTATGCCACCACACCCAGTCTCAATCACTGTCTCAGCTCACCCTGTGGGTGGGGCCAGCACAACACTTGGGGTACTGAACCCCAGTTCCTGTGTCTGCCAAAGCAGGTGCTCTAGTCTGTTGAGCTATCTGGCCAGCCCTCATGGCATATTTTTGATGAAATACTTTGGGTGTACATTATTGTAACAAGGTAAATACTATCAATAGACAAGCCAAATGGTGTTCTACGATTACTTTTCCCTGTAATGTTCTAATTCCACAGCTAATAACTGTCTAGCTTACTCACTTATGAAGTTTCCATGCACTTATGAGTAATTCAGCTCCAAACCCTGTCTATTGTCATCAGATATGATTGTCACCAGCTAGTCTGGGTCTTCGCTCCAGTGATAAAGGCCACTAAAATCAACGCATTCCACATGCTTTTATGGAAAAAAAAGCTCCAATTAAAAAATAAGGGAGAGCTGGCTCTTCCCGCCTGAGCTCCACTCCTGAGCCGATCCACCATCCCGTCTGGCCTGCACGCCCACCTGGTAAGGACCCTCAGCCCGTGTCCATCCTCAGACTCCTCAACTCCAGAGCTCCGACTCCACCCACAGTCCTGACCCACAGGGCCTCACAGCAGCCAGCAGCCCAATCTCCGACTAGCAGCCAGGCACAACTGGAGGGGAACAAGCTTGGTGGATCCAGACCAAACTCCCATAGGTGCTAACAGCATAACGTTACCAAAGTAGAGATCACTGTCATACAAAATGATAATGACAAGGAGTAAGATGCAATCACAGGGCCCAAGCCCACCCAAATCAAACACAGGAGATGATAATGTGAAGAAAATGGGAATCATGCAGCCAAAAACTCTGAATCTGAGGTAGACAAACAAATACAGAAACATAGAGTAACTCAGATAAGAGATAACATCTGAAATAAAAAAAGAAATGCATTAATTAATAGAATCTGAAATGGAAAAA
>PVKN010037432.1:0-11246 GCA_004027915.1 Capromys pilorides
GAGGAGGAGGAGGAGGAGGAGGAGGAGGAGGAGGAGGAAATTACATTATGAAATTAACAGAATAGAACTGTATATAATCACAGTATAGAAATATACCCAAGGAGGTCTGTCAATCTAAAAATGACTGCTACAGGAAAGATAATTAATTTGGTTGTTATTCGGCCTCACATTCACAAACCTCAGGCATCTCTTGAGTGGACCAGAACCCCATGTGGTGCTTCACTCAGAAGCACTTCAATCGTCAGGCCCCATGACTCCCAAGAGAGAGCTAGAGTGGACCCAGGGACACCCTCTCTTCGCTCATGTCTGTTTCTTATTTATCCCTTTAGAGTGCTCACCCAGCTCAATAGTTCATTTAAAACGGAGTGAAAGCCACTGCAAAGAATTAACCCCGGCACGCTCTGTGTGCTTGGATTCTGCAGTCGCTGCCCCACAGGACCTGCAGGTGCTCACCTGAGGGTCCAACTGCAGGTGGAAGGGGGCGTGGGTGGGAGAGGGCACATACACAGCTGAGGGGGCGCTGTGTCCAATGGCCTGTGGGTACCTAGCGGCCCTGGAGCTTCTCTTACCCACACTTCTTGGTGGGCAAGCCTTAGCCTGTATTGGGCCATGCTGGAGGGAGAGATCACACACCCCGAGCGAGCTCTGTCCCTTTCCCCCGGCCCCCAGTGTGGACCTGAACACACCTGGCTTGCTCCATGTCCCCGATGTACATTGACCCAACCACCTCTTCATGGCGAGTAACTGCTTCGTGCAGTCTCAGATCAGAACACACCTGGGCGAGTCTGGGAAAAGCCCAACAAGGAGAAGGAATGCTGTTACCAAGGCTGCCATCAATCGAAAAAGCAAGAGGTACTGGAGTTTGTGTCGGCAATAAACATGGATAGACTAAGAGAGAAACCATATGCCCAAATGATGTTTTCCATAACTTAAAAAGGTAAACAAAATTATTAGTAAAAAAATAACAGGTAAAAAAATATCTATTAGAGGGGCCGGGAGATAGCTCCGTGGCACAAGTGCCTGCCTGGCAAGTGCAAGGTGGTGAGTTCGAACCCTGGTCCCGCAAAATAATAATAATAATAATAATAATAATAACTATCAGACTTCAGGTACAAATCTTTGAAATCATTCACACATAGATTTTAGTCACTACGTCATCTACGATGTCAATCACCTTAAGAGGTAAAATAAGGCTCTCCTCAGGTAGAAAGCTGCATCTTGAGTCTCATTTAAAACCCTTTCCCTTGGACACGACTTTAGCTTTATAGAAAAGTCACACAGACTCCCCCAGGCAATTCCTGCAGCCTCAGGGTGAGCCCCTCACCACATTCTCTGTGTTATGCCCTCTGTTCCACTTCTCCCTCTCCTAGACCCTTCCAGGGTAAATGGAAGATGAAACATTCCTTTTATTTTGAGATACCTCAATGCACATTTGCTTAAGGCAGGGATACTCTCTAAGGAGCAGGTAGAAATTTTAACATAAAAAGGTCATTTTTGTGCTGAAGCATTTTGACTTTTCCAACTTATAAATCTGAGGGGATTTATTATTTACACGGACCATCAGTTCTAAAATCACTACTTCACAGTGCTGCTTGCCTTAGAATTCTTTGGGTATGTTTTCACTCTAGCCAAGCTAAGCACTCCCTGGGACCCAAAGGAGGGCACCAACCGAAGGTGGTAGAGATCTTCGAGGCTTTTGCTCTCCACCACAGAGCTGGCGATGAGGACGCCCAGCTGCAGGACTGGGATGGTGAGCTCAGGAAGAGACAGCTTCTGCAGGGCCTTGACCAAGTGGTCCAGGTAATATAGGCTGCATGTCTGCAAAAGCACACAGAAAATATGCAAGGCCATAGGCAGGCAGGCACGTTGGTCCCCTGCTTTGGGCCAGCGCAGGGTGTAGCACGCAACAGTTGCTCAGCAAGTGTTGATGGGATGAGGGGACGGTGTTCACTCTTCCTTTTCTCCCTCATTAGTAGCTTTCATTTTGTCACACACAGTGTCCTGGAGTCATCAGCACCTGAGTATGAAGGGCCTCACCAGAGACACATCCATTTATGTATTTATTCAATCAATTCAGCTTTTAAAAATTTCCTCAAAAACCTTTTTAATTTACTTATGTATCTGGTGCAGGGTCTTGCTATGCATCTTGGACTTGTAGTGATTTTCCTTTTTCAACCTCCCCAGCTTTGGGATTGCAGGTGTGCATCACCATGTCCAGTTTTGGTGGCCCACACAGGGCGCCTGGGTTTCTGGGGTTGGCATGGCACGCAGTACTGGGGATCGAATTCAGGTCCTTGTGCTTGGCAGGCAGGCACTTAGAACACTGAGCTATCTCCCCTGCCAATAAGTTCATCTTTTTATTTCATTTTTTCCACTAAAAACTACTGATCCATCAAAAGTATTTTTTCTATGCATATACAACTGCTTTATAATTTGACACACAGTAGATCTAAAGTTTCTTGTAATATTGGACTATGCTTGTCAAAATAGTTACTTTTAAGTGGAAAGTTAGAAAAGTTTTATGTATTATTTTGAAATTCTGATTCTAAAAATTGGAGAGTAAACAATGCAGGGAAATAGTACTGGGCCAAGATCTAGAAAATAACATGGGCAAGAGGTCTGTCTGGGCTCTTACACACTATAAAGGCTGGTGGCTGAGAGCTGGGGTGGGCTCCCAACCTGCTGCAGACACAGGTGAAATTTGGGTGGACAGAAGATGTAAATCTGAACTTATGCATGAAGGTTGAAAGTATGTGCATCTTCTGGGAAATATTTTAAGAGAATATCTGTGTGACCGCCAAAGAAAAATAGTTTTTTTTAAAAAAAAAAAAGAAGAAAGAAAGAAAGAAAGAAAGAAAGAAAGAAAGAAAGAAAGAAAGGAAGAAAGAGAGAGAGAAAAGGGTACTGGAAAACACTAATCACAAAAGAAAGATGATCTATTAGGTGACAACTATCATCTCCAGAGGGCCGGGGAGATAGCTCAGTAGAATAAGTGCTGCCTGGCAAGAGCAAGGTCCTGAGTTCAATCCCTGGTACCACAAAAACAAACAAACAAACAAATAAAAAACAAAACAAAACCCTATCACCTCTATTCATAATAAGATCCTATCAGGAGAGAAGAAAGGCAAACCATAAAGCAGAAGTTAGCCTGCTATTCACATGATGGTCATAATATTTTTTTTTTCTAAAATAGACTCTTCAATTAAGAAAAAAAGATGAAAAGTATAGGTGATACACTGAACAGGGACTCTCATGAAAAAGACATCTGAATGGCCAGTCAGAAAGTGCTGGAAAGGGGGCCAGTTTAGGCAAGTGCCTGTTTAGGCAAGCTTAGGCAAGTGTATGTGCAGGGACCGTGGTTCGATCCCTGGTACCACATTGCGCAGCAGACCCGCCCCCAGGATGGGCTGAGCCAGCCACACACACACACACACACACACACACACACACACGCACAAATTTGGAAAAAAATTCTTTAAGAAAGAAAACTTAAAGAAAGCGTTAGGTGTCAGCCTCACTGCAATCAGGGAATGCCTGCTTAAGCCATAGAGAGAAGCCAACACATGTGCAAAATATGGATTACAATGGGAAGGTGACAGCCACTATGCTGGCAAGGTTTTTGGTAAGAGGACTCTTACCAGAGAGAAGGAAGACAAAGCCAGCATAATTGCCCAATTTGGAAATCTTGAAATATTCACTATTGGAAGTCCCCGCATCCCGTGGCCCAGCCATCCTATCAGCTGTATGCCTTCTAGACACACAGGCACTGAGACACAGGTTCACAGATGCTCATAGATGCTTCATCTGTGTACCCATGAACTGGAACCAACTCAGTGTCCATCAACATTGAGGGACCAATCAGCCATGGCCTGTGTGCTGCAGCAGGTAGTCTCCACCAATGAAAGGGGATAAGCTGCTGTGTCACAAAGGAGCATAGGGGAGCCTCACACACATGACGTTGAGTACAAGAAGCCAAATCAAAAAATAGTATGCTGGATGATTCCATTCCTCGAAAGTTCCAAACCAGGAAGAGCACACTGGGCTGACCAGCTGCCCCCAAAGGCACTGGGGCCTAATCCTTGGAGTCTCGCTTTGTAAGGTAAACAGAATTGTGTGGATATGACCAAGGTGAAAATCCCTTTAGACATGCCCTGCTAGTAACCCATGGAGCTTTATAAGAGGGGACTGGCAGAGAAGAGAGGCCCTGTGACCACAGAGGCTGACATGGGATGAGGGAACCTTCGCCCACTGCCTCCATGCTTTTTGTAGCTTCAGCCTCCCCCTTTGTGGGGACGTGTTCAGCAGAAACAAGCTCTCAATGCAGACATGATGCCAAATTTAGGAATGTGTACCCAGGTGGTGAATTGAGGTGGAAGCAAATTTCCCATGGATGCTGCTGTTGTCAGGGACAGAGGGCATCTTGACTGGCAGCCAGCAGTGGTGTCTGTTTCTCTAAACTGGGGGTGAGAGACTGCTGCCCCCTCTTAACAGCTTACCAGAGAAATACCTGTTTAATATTCTGGCTACACTGTAAGACAAGTGTAGGAGGAGACAGTGCTGGGAAGGCACGTGGTTCCCCAGCTTCCTCCCTCCCACTCACTGGCTTCTGGATACTGGCAGAGTTCACCATGAAGTCACTTCTGTCTTGCTTGAATACAGACAGCAGTTCCTCAGGGCAAGAGTACAAGGCCCATTCTTCGATGCTGGCTGGCAATTCTTCAAGCTGTTTGGTGGACGCTGGGGTCTGAGGCTGAAGGAGAGAGTGAGTGGAGGGTTTACATTACAGAGTGAAGTTCAGAAGTGGGCACCTGGGTGGCCCAGCTGTGCAGCAGGCAGGCAGTGACTTCATGAAGACAGTGCTCCTCCAGCACCGCCTTAGGGACAGCGACCGGCATCATGCACACTGCCTGCTCCCTGGGCCCCTCAGCACGCATGCTCTCTTCACATAGCCGCCTTGCCTGCTCAGCTTCTGACCTCACTTCCAAGAGGTGAAAACCATGCTCTCTTACCCTTGGCATTCAAGACCCAGCACTCAGGCTCTGCAGACCCGGAGGATGGCGCGTTGGGTACTTGGGCCTCATCCCAAAAGCCAGTGAGCTTCTGTCTCCAAAAGCCAGCAGAACTGTGGCTTCTTAGACCCGTTTCCAAAATGGGGAAAGCCACTATTTTCAGGGTATTTCAGCCACTATTTCCCATAGTACATTACAGGCTCCTGTGCATGAAACGGCCAGGACCCTAGGGCCCTGGCAGACTCTGTGCTTGCCCACAGCCTGAGTCAAGAGATGAGTTGTGCTTATGCAAAGGCTGTGGGCATAGAGCAAACTACTGAGAACCATGCAGAGTGTGACCACGGCCCGCTCTTCACATAAGGGGGAGCTGAACCACAGGGGAGACCCTAAGGCCGGGGAGTCCACCAGTGGCCCTCACCCCCTCACTCCCACCTCCGTTAGAATGCAATATCATCTCCCCTGCTTCCCTGTCCCTCTCCATTACCTTCTCTTCTTTCCCTTTTTCCTTCCCTTTCTCCTTTTCCTTCAGCTTCTCATCCTTGTCCTTTGGCTTCTCCTTTTCTTTAGTTTTCTCCTTCTCTTTTTTCAACAATGACAGTTGTGAACTGACTACTAATAGAACTTTTTCTGAAATGGATTTTGCTGCTGCTAACAAAGAAACCTGGGGGGAAATAGGAAATCCATAATGGCAGTGTTAAAAACAGACACAGTGCCCACCTACTGCCATTCCTGGTTGGGAGGGAGTACCTGGGGCTGTGGTGCTGCCCGGCTCACAGAGTGGCTGGCAAGCCCCCTTGCAGAGCAGAGCTGACCCCCACCAGAGGCTGGGCACTCAGTGGCTATGGAGCTCTTGCCTGCAAGCACATGGGGACACAGGCTGCACTTGCCCCCCCAGCCCCCTACCCCGGGAGACAACAGGAGGCCCTCAGTATGGAGGCTTCCTGTGGACAAACTTCTGACATTCTCTACAGGACCTCTTCTTGGGGGCCAGACCTGGACAGAGGCAATGGTGGCTTCCCCAAAGAACTCTGAATGGGCAGGGGCTGCGAAGCATGACAGGCCTTGGGCTGAACCTGTGACAGAAGGCGGCTCTGGAAGCCTGTGAGCTGTCAGGGTAGGTGGGGACAAGAAGACTTGGGCTGAGGCAGTGATGTTGGTTAGCTGTGACAGTTTTGGAAGGTGCTGGGCAGGGCGCTGGCTAGGTTTTAGAGAGCAGGAGGGGCTGATTTCAAGCACACAGTGATTGATTTGATTCCTTTGAAGACCTCTGAGAACGTGGAGTGTGGCAGGGCTGGGAGCAATGTTGATGGGCCAGTTAGGCAGGCAGGAAGAATGCGGGCATCCGAGGACTGGCGCTTTCATCTTAGGGAACTTTAGGAAAGACATTGGGAGAAGCTCTGATTGCTTTTAAATTTCTTTAGGAAATAGCAAGCGTGAGTCCTACAGATTCCTGTCCCAGGAAGGGGAGAGTGGGGCAGCAGCACCCTCCTAGAAGCAGCTCAGCACCCCGGTTGGCTCACCTGCCAGATGCGCCTGAGGAAAGAGTAAGCCATGAGGCAGTCGTCCTCATAGGTGGAGGAGCTGGGGGACGTCATCACGGCACGCAGGATGTGGGCCCGGGCCAGGGTTTCCAACTGTTTCACATTTTGTAACTGCTCCAAGGAGAACGTGTCCGTGTCCGAGGTCACAGGAACTTCCGCAGTTGTCTGAGGAGGTGAGGACTGCCCTGCATGACAGCGTTGCCCGTGGCTGAGGGCAGGTTGGACTCACCATCTGGGGGCCAGGTCACCCCTCTCTTGCCTGGTGATTTGCCTAGGTCAACACTGCCACCTGGCCCTACCAGGCCCTCCTGACCCTGTCACACTCCATGTCCTCTGCCTGTCCTGAGCTGGTCTCTCTCGGTGGACAGCATCTATGCAGGGGGCTCATCTGAGCAGTTCTTCCATGTTTCCCAGGCCTGAGAAATGAGAGGCCCATCTCCTGGGAAGCAGGAGGCTGCTGCTCCCAGGCCTGGTGGGTGCGGGGGGCCCAGCTGGGGTCCTGTGCCACTGTGGCCTGCCCTTGGGTTACCTGAGGTGGTCAGCCATGCGCTGCTGCTGGGGCTTCTACTTGGCTGGGTTGGTTGGGCTCTGGGCCTTGATTTGCCTAGATGGATGCTGAGGGAATGGTCCCTGTCACTCAGATGGGGTTGGCCTGTCCCTTGGCCCTGCCCTTTCTACCTGACTTCTGCAGGCCCAAGTTTGAGGTGCTTCAGCACCCAGAGAAGGTATCTACAGAGCCTGTTCTGAGGCCTGTATCACCACAACCTGCTGCGTGGGGCCAAGACCTTCTGGGCTTCTCTGTCTTTCTGAGTGAGACTGCTATCTTTTTTTTTTTATGCATTTGGCTCAGGATCTCACTACGCAGCTTGGACTCATAGTGAGCCTCTTGTCTCAGCTTCCCCAGCGCTGGGATTACAGGCGTGCACCACCACATTTAGTTTCAGTGGCCGACACAGCACACCCGGGTCCTTGCACTTGTCAGGCAGGTGCTTAGACTGCTGAGCTGTCTCCCTATCTCCAAGACCGCTGTCCTGAGGAGAGACTACACTTCTACTTCCCTGATCAAGGCTGAGGTCTGCCACGATTCACAGAGCTGCTCAGGTGCTTCCTGTCTGACTCCAGAGGCCCCTGGGGCCTGCTCCTAACCTGGGGCCATCTTGGGCCCTGTGGCAATGGCCTGTTTCCCTGTCTCACTCATATACCTCCTCACTTCCCTGAAGACCTGGGGACTCTGAGAAGGACCTTCTGTCTATGATGACAGCAAGCTTAGGCCCAGTGACTACTAGGGCAGTGACCCTCATGAGACCAGCATTGACCAGTACTGCTAGGAGTTGCTTCAAAGCTCAGAGGGCCATAGCTTTTCCCCATGCCAGAACTGAGTGCCACAAGGGTGGCCTGTGGGTCTCCCTTGAGGTGTGCACTCTGTCTGTGGTGAGGCTCCCAGTGTCTCCACTCTGCCGGTTGCCATCAAGCCTCCCCTTGCATTATGCCTTTTTCACTCCCATAGACATGGACAGGGTCCTGTCAGTCTTTCGTCTCATGAGGAGATCCTAAGGTGGGTCTGCATTCATCATGTGAATGTGTGGTGTCCTCCAGTCTAGGCGCTTGGAATACTTACCCCTGTAGCCCTCAAGGAAGGTGGCCTTTAGAACAGTGGCCTTCTGAGTAAATCACTCCTCACACCTCCCACTAACCTGACCTGAGCCTGCTTGTGAATAAAACCTGACACAGGGGAGGCCGGTTTACTTCCCTCCCTATCTAGGCACTGTGGAGTGGGGCAATGCCCATTCTCCAAGTTCATACAGAGCTCCTCCCACTCAACGTGCCACTGGGTCCATGCTTTGCTGTTGTTAAGGTCATGTTGTGTCAACTTAGGAGTCTAGATGTTCAACTAAGCAATTCAGCAGGGGACCAGGGCTCTTACTTTGTAAACATGCTCAGCTTGTGGAAGAGGAGGGTGTGGAGATGGTGTGGGCCTGAGGAGATGGCCCATGCACAGTGTAAGGGAGGAAAAGAGGCTGGCTCACTCCCCTTTTGCTCTTGTTGTTTTTGATGTCTTCTGCCACCTTGAACTATTGCCCTTGTGCCACGCCACCCTGCCTTGGAGCCAGCTGATTGTGGACTGAAATCTCCACACACTGTCAGCTAAAGAACCCTTTCTTTCCTTAATTCTGGGCATTTGATATTTTTTCTCAGCAATGAGACAAAAGTAACCAAGACAGGTGATTGCAACAGAAAATTCCTTGAACACAGACTCGTTGTGGCTACCCCAGGACAATGGCCAAGTTTGCAAAGTCAAAGGGAGCTGTGGAGGCATCCTTACCTTCCGATGCAGGTTCCGGCTTAGGGACATCGCCCGAGGGTTTCATGGCTAGCAGGATCTCAATGGCCCATGTGAGCTGGGTGACCACCTCTTCAAGAGGAAACTGCTTGCGGTACAGCCACTCACTGAACTCCATGATGTAGTCAACCTTTTGCCACTTGCTCTCTGGTTTCTTTGGGATGGGACAGAAAGGCATGACAAAGGGTCTGTCCTGGGGGAGTGATCTGCGGCGTGGACCCTTCTGCCAGGCCTTGGCAACACATGCTGGGAAACACCTCTAAGGTGGGGTCATCGAGCCTCTTGGAGGTCTCTAATTGCAGACCAAGGTGCAGTAGGAGGTCCTCCAGTCCTTGGTTCCCCTGACACCCATAGTCCCTATTTCTACACACACACATACACACACACACACACACACACACACACACACACACACACAGTGTCCCCTGCATCACAGAGGATGAGGACGCCATGCTGGGCTCTAACAATGTAGCCTGGTGTATACGGGTCCTGGCCTGGATGGCTTGGGAGTTAGACTTGTTTCCTAAGGGAAAAAGGGAAGGGAAGACCTGGCCCAAGTCCTTGTGGAGCACACATTTAGCTCATGACATCTGCACTACCAGGCCTCCTTTCCTAGTCCACACATGGAGGCAGCAGCCCAGCTCTGAGCTGGTTCTAATGAACGGTGCACTGGATCTTTTGCGTCCTTCCTTCCCTCCCAGGCCTCTTCCTGGGCCAAGGCACTGCAGCTGGTATTTGATAAGGAACTACCATCCGGGATACACAACGAACTCTTACGACTGAGGGGTGTAAAGACAAATAACTGAGGGTTACAAATGAGCCAAGAGACTTCTGCGATGATGGTGGCGCAGTAAGCACAATAAATAAGCCTGTCTGCTATTTGGAAACGGGACCCTGGAAAATAGCAGCTTGGAGAAAAAGAGAAGGAAGAAGGTGGATCTCTGGCGCCAAGGAAGGCTTGGAAGGGAAAGTTGAGCCTACAGAGAAACTGAGGAATCAGACCACAACGCAGAAACAAGCAAAGGGCGATCTGCGCTTGTCCATGACTCCTAGCTTGTGATATAGAAAGCAAGATCAAATGTACAGAGGCGCAGTACATGCGGATGACTGCAGAGGCTTCGAGGAAGAAATGTGCCCGAGGGACACGGTGGTGGATGCTGTGCACTGCAACAGCTGCTGAGACACAGCTGGCCAGATGCCACTTTTGGGAGGAGCCAACTCAACCTGAGACTCAGAGCAGCTGCAGGATGGCTTTCTCTCAGGGCTTCTGGTGTGAACACGTGCTGTGACTGGGTGAAGGACATCCACGGGACATGTCCATGATCAGGAGGCTGTGGTCAGGCTGGTAAGAACCACCAGAGTGTTATAAGCCTAATGACTCAGGGCCCACTCCTAGGACTGGAGGTAAAAGTCCCAGTCCTGCACACTGCCCTAATCCTACTCTCAGCCAGCTGAGATTATCCAGGATGGATCTGGGATTTGGCCATCTCCACTGTGTTAACAGGGAGAGCAGAGTCACCTTGAATTGGATCTGCCACAGAACTGCAGAACCCAGACTATAACCACAGGTTTTAAATCACAAAGGAATTTCTCTATTATTAATTTTTTTTTGTTTTGTTTTGGTCTTTAAACATTTTTCTGTTCATTTGATTTTGTGGGAGGGGATTGCTTGTTTTTGTTTCTTCTTTGAGCACTGTTTTTAGCTGCTTTGTTTTTGTTTTCTCCTCCTTTCTTTCTCTCCTATCTTCTTCATCAGCTTGCTGAGGCCTGGATAATCTTTCTTTGTCCTTTAGCCTTGTTTGTATTCTCTTTTTCTTCTTTCTTTCTTTCTTTCTTTCTTTCTTTCTTTCTTTCCTTCTTCTTCCTCTCTTTCTCTCTCTCTCTCTCTCTCGTCTGTCTTTCTGTTTTTAGGACAGGGTCTACAAGTCTACAGGGTCTCACTATGTAGATCCAACTCATAGTGAGCCTCCTATTTTCAGCCTCCCAAGTGCTGGGATCAGAGCCGCACGCCACCACACCCAGTCTCAATCACCATCTCAGCACGCCCCTGGGGTGTGGCTGGCACTGCACGCCAGGGATTCAACCTCGGCCACTGTCTAAGCGGGCCCTTTCACCTGCTGAGCTATCAGACCAGCCCTCGTAATCTCTTTTTGTTATTTTTCTATTTAAAAATTTTCTCCCCATAGGGTAAATTGCTCCACTGAGTGGATATTTATTATAGATAACTTTCTGATCTGTTTTATGTTTTGTTATATAACATAAATCTTGTGCCACGGTTAAAGGTGGCAAATTATTAATCATCAGAGTGTCATTTTCCAGTCTGTGTCCATGCTATTGTTATTACTGCTTGCACCA
>PVKN010037433.1:0-11262 GCA_004027915.1 Capromys pilorides
AAAAAAAAAAAAAAAAAAAAAATGGAGCAGCCACAGGTGCCTATGCCTACGAGACTGGACAGTGCGGTTCTGGAAGGCCAAGAGTGCCGGAGTGGCCTTCGAGCCCCAGTTCACCCGAGCTGGGTGTGTTTCCAAGCTTCCAGGTGCTGTCTTTCTGCAGCAGGGGCCTCTCGCGTCTTCATCGTTGGTGTCTCTGGAGACACAAGGTTCAAGGGCAGATCTCCAGGCTCCACTTTTTATCAAGCTCCTGAGGGGACTGGGACAAGGTCAAGTTTAAGATCCTCTCAGCCCTGCCCTACTTGCAAAACACAGCTTGGCAAGGTTGCCATCCAAGGTAGGCTCCCTGGGTCCACACCAGGCCTGCTTGGAGGAGCTGCCCCCAGCCTCGTAGCCCTCCCTAGCCCCATGTCCCACCCATCTCTGGGGCTCCCTGCTCTGACAGCTCAGGGCCGTGGCCAGAGCCAGTGGGTAGTGGGAGGGACAGGTCTCGCCCCAGTGCCCCACCCTGCAGACCAGTCTGGTCAAGGAGAGGAAGGAAGTGAAGCAGGCCCAGGCCAGCGGACAAGGCTGAGGTGAGTCAAGCCCGAGGAATTTGAAAACAAACTTTTAGCCAGGGAAGGAAGAGGCTGCCATGGGTTGCAAGCCCTGGGCAGCCAGGTTCCCTCCTTCCTGGGGCAGGGGTGAATCCCAGCTCCGCTTACTGTGGCCCCTGGCTGGAACCAGCGCCCGGGGAGTTTCTACTCTACTGGGACAATCAATCGGAGAAGCCTTTTCAGGGCGTGGGCTGAGGTGAGGAGAAGAGGAAGAAGGAACCAGTAGGGGCTCTGGAGGTCCTGTCACCTGCATAGAGCCCTGAAAGGAAGTATCTCGCCCCTCCCCAGAGCCAGGGCTCCATAGTCGACGACAGAGCAGGTGCCCATAGATACATGGAATAAGTGGAATCATGCATGCATGAATGAACGGTTTGTCATTTTTTTATGACGAGACCGGGATTCAAACTCACGACCTTGCACTTGCCAGGCAGGCACTTGTGCCACAGAGCTACCTCCCCAGCCCCCTAATGAATGAATGGTGAAAGTGAAGTCTCCTGGCATAGATGGCAAAAGCAGAATCCATCCTCCTGCTTCCATCGCTTGGTCCCTCTTTGTTGTCCTGAAGCTATGATCTCCCTCGTCACTGGCATCTCCAGAGCTTGCCTGCCTGGGTTCTAGTCCTGACTCCGTCGCCTCCCAGCCCCGTGGCTCTGGACGAGTCACTTAACCCCTCTGGGCCTTGAAGTGGGGGTGGTAGTAGCGGCTGCTCCACAGGGCTTGGTAGGCCTGAGCCACCGGGGGGAGTGAAGGGCTGGGAACAGCTTTGCTTCCTAAGCGTTTACAGCTCTTAGCCACTTACCTCTTCGTTAGTTCACTCACGACTCACTGATTCACGCAGTGATTCACTCACTGCCTCATTCAACCCAACACTCGCTCACTGCCCGTCACCCACCGTGGCACTGGGCAATCCCCGTGCGCCAGCTCCACTCCTGCCAACCTTAAGTGGTGCTGGCCCAGCTGCTAATGCCCGTAGCAATTTTCTTAATTCCTCCAAACCCCAGTGCAGGAGGAGGAGCTGTGTGGAGCAGGGGTGACACGCTAAGCTCCTAGATGGGCTCCTCGGCCAGGGGCCAGCGCCCGGGGCACCCAGCCTGTGGGCACCAGGTCGAGGCCCTCCTCTCTTCCACGGTGGGATTCTCCAAGTCTGGCTCTTGCCCGCCCACCCCAGACCTCAATAGTGCTGGGACCGCGAGCCAGCAGATGGGTGAGGCTGGGAGCTCGAGTTGTCTCCCCTGTGCCAACCAGAGCTGTGGCATAATGAGTGCACGCTGACGCACGGTGGACGGCCGCTCGGATGCTCCCGGCTTCCTCCTTCCCACAGCCCAGCAGGACAGCTCATGCTGGCGAAAAGCCTACTGGCACCTGACGCCCACTTCCGGAAGCCCTACTTCTGCCGGGCACCACACTGGGTGCTTCCAGCCCATGCCGTGGTGGGGGTACCCACTTCCTCTCACTAACAGGAACCCGAGGCTCAGGGGACTACAGGGACTTGCCCAAGGCCACCCCACCTGGAAGTGTGGTGGCGGCATTCAAATCCCAGCCTCTGACAGCCCAGCCTAGCCTGGGGACCAGCAGGGCTGGCACCTACGGAGTTGGAGGAAAGCTGGGCTGGGCATGAGGTGATGCTGGGGCCAGAGGGTGGGGCGGCGTGAAGGCAGCAGCAAGAGAGGCCGGCTGGTGGCAGCGGGAGCTGGGGTGCAGGGTGGGTAACGGGAGCCCGGCCAGGCCGGTGGGGGGGCACCCCGGGCAGGCCTCGCAGGGCCTGGAAGCAGCAGGCTTGTCCTGTGGAGCCACCCGGGCGATACCAGCCGCAATGCGCTGACGCAGCGATTGCACGGGCCTTTCCTGGAAAACGAGCAGCAGGCGTTGTCGGGCAAGGGGGTGTGAGCAGCACCCTGCACGCAGCTCCTCCCCAGCAGGCTGCACAGAAGCCCCTCAGGCGCCCAGCAGTCCCCTGTGAGTCTATCCCGGGAGCCCTCGGGTCTAGAGCCCAGGGCCAGTGCAGGCTGGGCCAGGGCACCAGGGGGCCCAGGGTGACGGCTGGGCAGGTGGCACTGCCTCCTTGGCGCGCCCCTACTTGCCTTCTGCAAAGCCCTGAGTTGCTCCATCTTGAAGGGGACAGGTGTGTCCCTGTGACATCTGATGCCACTGTTCCTGAGGGGTTTCAGTGCTACCCTGATGTGGGCCCAGCTTTAGGGGCACCAAAGGCGCCGATGGGATGGAGACGGTGACATCCACAGCCCAGCTGGGGTCAAGGAGCACACCAGACCCGGGTGCCCGGCCGGGCTCATCACAGCGCTCGCTTGCCACGCCCTGGAGGACATAATGGGATCAGCGACCCAGCTGCCCCAGATTGCATCATCCCCACAACTCTGGCAGAGTGAGAGCAAACAGGGGCCCAGCACTGGGGGCCCAGTGGGGGCGGCTGAAGTGGCAGGAAGTGGGGCATCTCTGCATCACCCGCACCCTGTAAGCCTCAGGGGGCCCCAGCTGCACGGTGCTGTGCTGGAAGAGATGGCGGCCAGCTCTGGCCCAGAGGGTGAGGACTGGCGTGAGAAGCCGATTTCCGAGGCTCTGGCTCGCACAGGGGCCTGTCCCAGCCCTGTGTGACTTCCCTGGTGGGATGCTGGGACAATGCCCCCAGCCCTGGGCTCCACTGCTGTGTGACAGTGCAGCTGGTGGGTGTGTATACCTGGGTTTGTGGCCTGAGAGCTCGGGAGGCCTGGCCTTACAGGGCTCTGCTCATTACATGCTGTGAGACTTCATGCGACTCACATCCGTCTCTGAGCCCAGGTTCCTCTTTTCAAAATTTGTGTGATCCAAGAAGCCACCCACAGGGCTGTGACCAGGGCCCTGGGGAGGTCATCAGTACCAGGGAACCAGTAAACTGGTGTTAGCGATTTTCACTGTCCTGTCTCCTCAGCTAAGGCCAGGGCTGACACGTGTTCCTGTTTCCTGGAGTCTTCCCTGCATGGTCCCCTGACCAGCCCCCTGTCCAACCTGGTGTCCCACAGCCAAGCTAGCAGGAGACCTCAACCCTAGGGCTGTGGGGTCTGGTCCTAGAGTCCAGGCCCTTCTTCCCTGCCCTGGGCTCTGCTGCCCCCTTCTGGCTGGCCTGGGACAGGGGAAACCAAGCAGAGAACAGGGATTAGCAAACAAAAAAACAAAAACGACAAAACACTGCTGTTCTTCATAACGACAGCCCTAGCTTTCCATTTGCAAAGTGTCTTTCTGGTTGATAGGCAGCACAGAACAGGGTGCAGGGCCTGGATGGATCAGATGGGGATTTAAGTCTGGACTCAACTTGTGACCTTGGGTGTGTCACCTCTAAGCCTCAGGCTCCTTATCTGTAGAATGAGGCGACACCCAGAGGGTTATTAGGAGAATTAAGTGACCCAACACCTGCCACCAATTATGACCTGAAGACAATGACACTAGCCCACCTGTCCAGAAGATCACCCTGCTAGGTTGGGGGTGGTATTTTGCAGTATTGGGGATTGAAATCGGAACCCTTACACTGAGCTACACCCTCTGCCTTTTATTTTGAGAAAAAGTCTCACAGAGTCATTAAATTGCCCAGACTGGGCTCAAACTTGTGATCTTCCTGCCTCAGCCTCCCAGAGTGTCTGAATGAGAGCTATGCACGCCCCCATACTTTGAGACAGGGTCTCCCTACATAGTCTAGGCTGGCTTTGAACTTAGGCTGTTCTTGAACTCTGATCCTCACACCTCAGCCTCCTGAGTAATGGGATTACAGTACTTGCCACCTCAACAGGCCAAAGAGTGTTTCAGCCCCATCTTCCTCCTCCCTTAATCCACATCATGATCCTCATTTAATAGAGAGGGAAACTGAGGTCCAAAAAGGGGAATTAACTTTCCCAGGGCACCACAGCCTGTCTACCACAAGGCAGGCCCCAGGCCCCACTTTTTTCCCCACACCCCGTACCTCAGAGCTCCTCTAGCCTCACCGCCTCACTTGAAGCAGGCCAATTCCTGTCCTCTCCTTTTTTTTTGTGGGGTGGGAGGGTGGCTAGGGTTCGAACTCAGGACCCTGCACTTGCCAGGCAGGTACTTGTGCCATGGAGCTATCTCCCCGGCCCCTCCTGTTCCCTTCTGAGTACCCATCTTCCTGTTCCCAGGCCCATGCCAGCCTCTCAAGTGCCACTCCCACTACTGACCCTGCCTCCCCGACCAGCTCCCAAGCCCCTGGGCAGCTCCGGAGCCAGGAGCTAGTGAGTGGCTTCTGAAGGTCACCTGTCTGTCCCGGTGGCCTGCACCCCACCCAGGCTGATGACTGCTCATCCTGCTCTTCAGCCGCTCAGGAGATTCCAGCGCTCCGCTTCCTCCATCCGCCCAGGTGTTCACAATAGCTCCCACAGCTGGCCACCTCTGCCCACCTAGGTCTGACTACGTCGCTTCCTGCCCTGTCAGCAGGGAGCACATCTGACACTCCAAGGACGATGGAGGAGCCATGGGACCACCGGAGGAGGTTCCCCAGAGACAGGAGGTGACAGCTGAAGTGAAGTTCAAAGCCAGGTCAAGCTGGTAAGGGCGGCTGAGTTGGCCCCCTGGTGCCCTGGGCAGCCTCACAGGCACCCTGGGCTCAAGGGGAGGGGCTGGTGTGGGAACGGGGAACAGAGCAGCTCAGAGGGGTGGACAGGGGCTCAGCCTCCCGACCCACACAGAGGGGGAGCCAGTCCAGCTCTGTCCCCCTTGGCCCGCACACTGGGGCTCCTCTGTGAACGCCTGCAGCTGGCACTCAGGCCGCAGAGCAGGGAGACAGTGGTTATTGGGGGGATGAGGGCAAACCGGCCACGGTGGGCCCAAGCAATGGTAACCCCGGTTCCCATCCTGGCCCTGCCCTCCAGAGGACAAACTTCCAACTCCGTCCTGTCTCCACTGGAGGAAAGGATTGTGCGGACCACGATCCTCAGAGGTGCCAGCGGCGGCGGCGGGCAAGCTCTGTGCCACCACGTCACTTTCCACCAAAACCAGAAACTGTGCCAGAATAAGAACTGGGGGGCCGGTGAGATGGTTCAGCGGTCTAAAGCGCCTGCTTAGGAAAGCTCAGGCAACTGCAGGGACTGCGGTTCGATCCCCGGCACCACATGCTGCGCCAGCCCCACCACCAGGGCAGGCTGAGCTAGCCATAAAACAAACAAACAAACAAACAAGCAAACAAATAAATTAAAAAAAAAAAAAAAAAAGAACTGGGCAGGGGGGCACGAATCTGGAATCCTAGAACTTGGAGGCTGAGGCAGGAAGACTGCTGAAAATTCGAGGCCAGCCTGGGTTACATAGTGGGTTCGAGGCCAGCCTGAAATGCATAGTACTGTATAGTAAGAGCCGGTCTCACAAGAGAAAAAGGAAAAGAAGGAGACCTTGGGCCTCCAGGCTCCCTACGTGTGGAAGCAGAACAGGCCAAGGCCACGTTCAAGTGCTCCATCCCTTTTCTGCTCTCCTCGAGCCACTACTTCCCAGAGATGGGCAGCTCCGGATCTCAGCTCAGCCTCACCCCTGCCCTGCCTGTCACTCAGCTCTTGGGGTGGGGGGGGACGGGATGAGGGGGGACGGGGACGGGACACCACCTCCCCCGGGAAGTCTGCCCTGACTTCCAGCAAGGGCTGCTGCTCCCTCATTTGCATCCCACAGCCCAGGGTTTGCACACAGGGTTGGGAGCAAGTTTAATTTGCGTGCGCGCGCGGGAAAGTGCCGGCTCTCACGTCAGGTTGGATGGGTGGCCCCAAAGGGAAGGGCCCTGGCAACAGCTTCGGGCATCCCTTCCTCCTCCTCACTGCCCTGGGCCGGGGGACCCCACCCTGGATCCACCGATGAGTGTCTCCTGCTTCTGCGCTTCACACAGATGCAGTCACCTGGGCGGGCTGGCGCTTCCCGCGCGCATGCGCCGTGCTAGTGGCCCCTCCCGCTCCAGCCATTCGTGGCCCAAGCACTGCTCCCGTCTCTGGACGCAGGTCTGTGCTCGGCTGTAGTGACTGCAGCCAGTTCTGCTCCACTTTCGTCCCCCCTTGGGGTGCAGGGCCTCCCTGTGTCCCCACCCACCCACGGACGCCCGCTCTCAGGGCTGTCTAGGAGCCCCTGCCTTCTTCTGCCCCAGTGGGGACAGTCACAAAGGTTGAGGCAGTGACCATGTCTCCTGACCCAGGAGGGACACGAATGGGAAAGAGGAGGAGGAAGGAGGTTTCAGAGATGGAAAGAGGAGGGAAAGAAAAGAAGAAAGGAAGACAGGAAGGAGGAAGGACAGAAGACAACTGCCCAGGGCCCTGCTTCCCGCTGCTGCTGAAGAAAGGGTGCCTGGGGGGCCCAGCTGGGCTCCCTGCTTCAGTGGAAGGAACAACCACACTACTTCAGCCTTTTTGTTTATTTATTGATTCGGTGCTGGAGACGGGCAGTAGGGCCTCACTGGAGCCTGATCTCTACCCTCAGCCCTAGTAACTCGAAACAGTTTGACTTCAGGACAGAATATTCTAAACCAAGGTCCAGGGCTTGTGGGGCTCAGAGTGAAGGGGTAGCAAGGTCCCCAGAGCAGCAGGAAGGGGCCATGGCACTGGGTAGAGGGATTGGAGGATGCCCCGTAGGGTGGACCCTGAAGACCCAGGCTTGGAGACTGGCTGGGCACACAGCACCCCTGGGGATGCCAAAGCCCTGCCCCCAGAGTGCCGCCCCCGCTCCCTGCTGTGCCAATAGCTCCTTGCCCACCTCCCCTTTTGCAGCAAGCAAGGGCAGCTCCCTGGGTCGTTGGCCAAGACCAGATGCCAGCAGGGCCTCCTGGGCACAGAGGGGCACCCGGGACACTGTGTGGACCCATCTTCTGGGCAGGCAGGCGGGGCGAGTGGGGGTAAGGGTCTGGGCCCAGGCGCCGTGTGCTGCCCTGGGTGGTTCCTTGCTTGGTGCCACCCCAAAGCCAGCCCAGACCCAGGGCCAGCCAAAGCCCAAGGGGCCAGGCAGGTGGAGCTCAGCAAGTTGGCTCCCTGGGCTTTGCTCCCCAACCGTCGGCCCCCGCCCTGGTGCTCCCCATGAAGACTGGTGCAGGAAGACGCTGGGCTTTCTGCTCCTCACCGCATGCAAGGATCCCATCCCTGGCCTGTGGGTTCCTTAAATTCTGGGAGCAGAGATCTTATTACCTCGCCAGGGACCCCTGCTCTGCCCTGCCGCTTTGATAACCCTAAAGGTCACTACCGCTCCTAGCTTCTCCTCAGGGGACCGTGTCAGGCACGTGTGTGCTCCCTGAGGCAGGCACTGTCGCTGCCGCCTCCACTTCAGTCGAGATAGCTGAGGCTCAGAGCCTTCCAGAGCCTCTGAGAGCACACGGTGTGGTCCCGTGGCAGCGACAGGCTCACCCGGCACCCAGATATCAGTTTTTCAACACCAGCGTCCAAAAGGAAAGGAACAGTGCTCTGGGGAAACACCCCAAGCCAAGGAAACCAAGCTCCAGAGCACATTCGAGCTCCATTCGATGTAGTGGCCCAGGCCTGGAATCCCAGCCTCTTGTGGGAGCTCTCTTCTGCCTCTGGGAGGCTGAGACAGGAGAATCACAAATTCAGGCCCAACTCAAGCAATGTAGCAAGATTCTGGTTTTTTTTTTTTTTTTTTGTCTTGTTGAGACAGGATCTTGCTATGCAGTTCAGGCTGGCCTTGAGCTCACTTTTGTAGCCCAGGCTGGTCTCAAACCTGCACTGATCCTCCTCCCTCAGCCTCCCAAGTGCTGGGATTACAGGCGTGTGCCACCATGGCCCAGCTGCACTTTATTTATTTATTTGTTTGTTTGTTTGTTTATTTATTTGTTTATTTATTTTCGGGACCAGGGTTCAAACTCACAACCTTGCACTTGTCAGGCAGGCACTTGTGCCATGGAGCTATCTCCCCGACCCTCCTTTTTTAAATATTCTTTTGATAGAGAGTCTCACTGCGCAGTTGGAAATCATGGTAATTCTCCTGTCTCATCCCCAGTGCTGAGGTTACAGGTGTGCATTACCATGAGACAGCACGGCATGCAGGATAGAGGATTGAACTCAGGTCCTTGGGCTTGCCAGGCAGGCACTTAGATCATAGAGCTATTTCCTCCTCAGCCCAAGATTCTGTTTCTAAATGAAAAATGTTTTCAAAGGCTAGGGATATGGCTGTGCATAGGGCTTGGCTTCACCTCACAGTGCAAAACAAAACAAAACAAAAAAATCACAGCCGACCACGGCACCAACTAGTGGAAAGCTGGAGGACTCTGAACGATGACGTAAACACCGTCAAATCTGCTGTAACCCAAAGCATAGAAACCATGGACTTGACTCTGTGGCACAAGTGCCTGCCTGGAAAGTGCAAGGTTATGAGTTCGAACCCCGGTCCCGCAAAAAAAAAAAAAAAAAAAGAAAAAGAAAAAGAAAAAAACCATGGACTCGGAAGTCCAGACTGACTTACAGATGAGTTCCAAAAATTATAAGACGCTTCCAGGAGGTAGCGTGTGGCTCCATCCCTCACTCTAGCATAGGATCTACTTGCTTCCAAAGAACAGAGAGTACAGACAGGGAAAGAGTAACCTCACAGCTGGGAAAACCCGGCTGACACAGGACAACAGGGCAGGGGAGGGAGAAGGGGGCTCAGCAACAGAGGGTGTGAGGCCCCCCAGAAAAATCTGTTTTAATCAGCTACTCAGGAGGCTGAGGCAGAGGAACTGAGTCTGAGGCCAGCCTGGGCTACTGAGTTAGATTCTGTCTCCAAAAACAAGAGAAGAAAACCACCGGCGGCAGCTCACGTGGACACTGGGTGCAGGGGCGTCATGTGATGAGGGTATTTTATTTACCTCTGTGGTTTTTTTTTTTTGCTGGGAGCCCCACAGTCCTGTCTAGTCATGAGGAAAACATTGGATACGCCCAAGCTGAGGGACAGCCTACAGAACTCTGACCAGAAGGCCTCAGAATTGTCCAGGCCGTGAAAAACAAAGTTAAGACTGAGAAACTAGCAGACTAGAGAAATCTAAGACATGGCTTCTCCAGGAGTGTGGGAACCCCAAACCAAGACTGGACCCCAGAGCGGAAAAGGGCGCTTGTGGCCTGGTGAGATCACGCATGCCTGTCATACCGCGGGAGGCCGAGGCAGGAGGATCAGGGCAAGCTCAGGCCAGCCTGGACCCTGTTGCCAAAAAATGACAAAAAAGAAAGGAAGGAGAAAAAGAAAGGGAGGACAGAAAAAAAAAGAAAAAAGGGTTTATCTAAAATGCACCAAGAGGGGGGCCAGCGAGATGGCTCAGCAGTCTAAAGCGCCTGCTTAGGCAACTACAGGGACCATGGTTTGACCCCCAGGTGCTGCACCAGCCCCACCCCCAGAGCAGGTTGGTCATAAGATAGCTTTCTTTCACCCAATAGGTCTGTTCTGTTTATAACCTCAAATAAATAAATAAATAATAAAATGCACCAATAAAATCTGATTGAGAAAAAGGAAAGGGAAGAGAGCAGAAAGAGAGGGGCGGGAACATGACGGGGAGGGTACCTGCGGGAAAGTGGAAACCCGAAAAACACGCGCACTGCAGTGCATGACCTGGTGCAGACACTGGTGTCTTCTTCATGACAGATGTGTCACAGTCATGTAAAATGTTACTTTTTTTAAAAAAAATTATTATTTATTGTTATTTATTTCTTTATTTACGTTATGGCCGGCTCAGCCTGCCCTGGGGGTGAGGCTGGCGCAGCATGTGGTGCCAGGCGGTCCCTGAGGTTGCCTAAACTTGTCTAAGCAGGTGCTTTAAACCACTGAGCCATCTCGCCGTTCCAGTCATGTAAAATGTTAAAGGCGGACACGGCAAGAGGGGTGTGCAGAACACCCTGCTCCACCTCTGCAGTGTTCCTATAAATCTAAAATAATTCAAAGATAAAAAGCAGGGCTGGAGTGGAGCTCAGAGGTGCAGCATTGGCCTAGTGTGGCCGAGGTCCTAGGTTCGCGCCCAAGCACCGCAAGAACACTCCTTGCCAGGCTCCTCTGTGGCCGAGAGCTGCATCTGGCCCTGGCTCCCAGGAGCTGCCGCTTCTCCCTGGGCACCCAAGGGATCCCAAGTTGGTCCAACGGGACGGACTCTCAGGCCTCCAACTGAGAGCACTGGCACTTTCTCCCATGTCCAGTATGGAGAAGAGCAGCCCTCAGACTAGGAGGAGGCGAACAACACCAAGGGCCAGAGTGAAGGAAAAAAGAACAGGGTTTCAGGGACATCAATGAACCCATGGATCAAACCCACACTACCTTGTCACTTACAAGACCTGTGATAGCCCGGCATGGTGGCGCATGCCTGTAATCCCAACACTTGGGAGGCTGAGGCAGGAGGATCGGTGTGAGTTCAAGACCAGACTGGGCTACAAAAGTAAGCTCAAGGTCAGCCTGAACTGTATAGAGAGACCCTGTCTCAAAAAGACAAAAAAAGAAAAATATGAAAGAAAGAAAAAGACCTATGATAGGCTGAAAACTGGCCCTCCGAAGCATATTCCTGATCATTGGGACTTATAATGCTACCCGGTACATGACCTTTTTTTTTTTTTTTTTTGTATTTACTAGGGCTGGCCAAATACCCCAGTAGATTAAAATGCCTGCAAGCAGGTGCAGGCCTTGGGGGTTCGATCTTTGGGCCTGCTGAGCCGGCCTTGCCCTTGGGGAGCCCCGAGAGGGCAATTGA
>PVKN010037434.1:0-11248 GCA_004027915.1 Capromys pilorides
AGGATAGCTGCACTTCATGGGCCAGGTAAGAAAAAATCAAGGATAATTTAGGTTAGCTGAGAATTATAGGAATTATAGTCACAGTGTGTACCCATGGAGCCACTTAGGTGTGAAAACATGATGACAGTTGAAATATTTTGTCTAAACTAACTGTTCTCATCTGTAGCTTTCAGATAGGATGCAGACATTGCTCTGCTGATAGAATACTAAAGAGTATGAATGACATTCTTTTCAATTTTGAATGAATTAGGGAGCCTTAACATTAGGTCCATGAAGAAGCATGCTTAGTCTTTTGCATCTGTTGATGTCTTCCGGAGTGGGAGTAAGGGAATTCAAATTCAGGCTTCAGACTCGGAATTCTTAGCCTACCACTTTGACTCAGAGCCTTTTTCCGTGGGTTATGACTCTGAAATAACTGCAGTGTTTGTGAGATGTGATTTTGCAGCTAATTTTCTTCTTCATTTTAAACAAGGATACATTTTTCAAAAAGAGAGAAAGCATCTCAAATGTCTGTGATAAAGAACAAGTCCATAGCTATTTTTTTAACACACAATCGTTGTAATGTGCTCAAAACAATGCAAAGTATTGTGAAGTATTTCTAAATTTTAAAACAACATGTACAATGCCGTATGTCTACAATATTTGTAACATAATAGATAAAAATGTATAGTAGTCTATATCTGTACATTATTAATATACTTGAAGCAAAGATCAAAAGGGAAAAACTGTGTGAAAATTAAGTTGAGGCTGGTACGGTGGTGCACACATATAATCTTAGCAGTGAGGCTGAGGCAGGAAGTTCACAAATCCAAGCCCCACCTGGGCAACTTAGCAAGACCCTGTTCAATATAAGAAATAAAGAAGAATGGTAATATTGGCAATATAACTCAGTAAAACGTTTCTGGGTTCAATCCCCAGTGCTACCAAAAAAATTAGTTAGAAAGTAATTTAGCACATTTGACTATTTTACTTGAAAAAATGACACATTAATTGTTGACATGTTTGTTTAACACTATTAAGATCTTTGTTTATGCACAGAGTTTTTCCCCTGAAATTTTAGCTTTTGCCTGTCTTCCATTAATATTATCTTTATTTTAATGCTTTTTATTCCTCTTTCATATTTTATATTAACCTTTTAGAACTTTGAAAATATTTTTATGAAACATGTGTATGTGGGGTGTGTATTTGTGTGTGTGTGCGTGTGTGTGTATGTGTGTGTGTGCGTGTATGTGTATGTGAGCCTGTGTGATGGAGGATAATAGTAGGTAACAAGCAAGAGAATAAACAAGTACATTTTTTTAGAAGAATCCAGACACATAGGGCCTTGCGTTTCTTGCTGACTTTATCTGAATAAACAAACGGATACAACCAGAAAGACAGCTGTTCATAGATTTTTACATGCATTAAACATATGTATTAAGCATACACATTCATTGAGGTTTTTCACTTGCTGTGAAAAAAATGATTGACAAGAAGTGGCCTTGTTTTCTTGGGGTCACAGTCTCTGGGAAAAGACAGAAGCATCTACATGCTGTCAGATAAGTTCTAGAAATATGTATCTTTAGGCATGATGGAAAAATAGGCACTTCTCAGGAGAAAGAGCCTTGTTATTAAGGAAGCAAATCAAAAGCAGCAAGAGCAAAATAACTGAGCTGTAGAGAGCTTCATAAGAAGGACAGATTGTCCCTCTTATGATAAAGAAGAGAAGGGCTGTCATGCCAAATGGAGCTTGAACATTCCTGGGGCAAAGGCCTGGAGGCCAGAGGATCATAAGCCATACTACATAGCAAGGGAAAGAAGCCCAGAATTTATGGAGGGTTCTACCTGAGAGGGGTGACTGACTCATTAGACCCCAAGAGCATCCCATGATAAATGTTCACACAGGAAGTCGAGTGAGCATTTTGCTAGGCACAGAGCCATCGCAGGCACCAGTCAGCAGGGTCCCTCCCCATGGCTTTCTACTCCACTAGGTCAGTCAGTAAGTAAACACACATCTTCCTGATTGACATCAGGAAGATGTCAATGAGCTGGGATGTCCTAGAAAAGAATCTGGTCACAATGAGATAGGACAGCTGGACCTAGCAGGTGATGCAGAGGTGCTCAGGTGAAAATGACCACCATGCCCTTAGGGAGCAAGTGGAAGGAAGGTGAGTCTGGAGAACCAGGAACAAGGGAGAAGCAGGGAGGAGAAATCACTGGGAGACATGTCTTGGTCTATGGTGGAGAACTGAGCTTTTATTCTGAGTGTGTAGGGAAGTACTTGGGTACTTTTCTCAGGTAAGTACTGTTAAAGAAAATTAGGACTACAACAAATTTCAATCAGGGCCTATTGTAATAATGGAAAAGCTACTTTATTATAGAGCTGGGTTCAATTTAAAACACAACAAAGGAAAGTGGGGATTTAAGGGTAGAGTGGATGAGTCAGTGGATGAAAACTTACTAAAAGGGGTCATGAGGAGAAGGGGTTATGCTGTTCTTGCTAAAGCTCAACAAACTTCTTATTGAGGGCAGGCCAGGCAGGTATGGAAAAGACTCTCAGTAAACTGACTTACCAGGATTCTTGTCCTTTAGAAGGCCTAGAGACAGTCTCTCATTGAAAGAAGGGCCAAGGAAACCTAGCTAGAATTTGATCAAGAAGAGAATCTTCATGAGGCCATCATCTTGTTTAAGAAAATGTGAAAGCCTTCACGCCTTTGCATCAAGTCCATTTTCTCTTCAAGTCTCTCTTTGTGAAGGATCAACTAAGTCATTCGGTAGTAGAAGGTATTTTCTAGATGATGCAAATATACATATAGTGAGGGAATTGTCTATTATGGTCTGTGTGTTCTTGTCCCCTCAAAACCTCACGTAGTTCATGGGGCACATGCTGATGGAGAAGCAGGAAGTGGCTTGAGGGGTGTGGCCAAAGGACCTGGGTAGCGCTCCAGGGGCGGGGTCAGAGAGGTGCAAACAGTTAAACTGACAGCATGAGTCGTCAGAGGCCCCCTCACCCCAGGGGGCGGTCTCAGAGGAATCATCCTGGACCAGGCGGTGTGGTCTCGAGATCTTGCTGTGTAATTCAGGCTGCTTTAAATTATGAAACCTCTAGTAACTGAGAGCTAAATAAACCTTTCCTTCCCTAAGCTTGCGAGTCAGGTATTTGTCCCAGCAACAGAAAAAGTAACTAAGATATTGTCTATCAAAACAAGAAGTAAAACAAAAACTAATTGTTCTAAATCCAGTCTCTGAATGTACAGAGTAGCCAGTTGAGAAGCTCCCTGGATATTGAGAGCAAAGACTATTTAGGTGGGGAAGTGAACTGACAAGAGTCCTGGTTTACAGTTTGGATGTCTTTTGTGACATTGGTTTTATCAGATTTCCTGAGTCCCGACATAGTCACAAATCTCTAACATTCATGGGTCCTAGAACAAAAAGCAAGCCTGACTCTGCTTGAATACTTAGTTTTAAATCAAGTTAGATGGTTCCTAAATAAATATGTTTAATACTTATGCTTTGACAAATATTCGTTCATAATGACCTGAAATTCTAACTCAATTTAGAATTTTAGAAACTCCAAGTCTGTGTTAGTTTAGAGGCAGTGGGGTTGATAGACCCACTCTGACTTCATCCCACATTTTAAAACAGGATTCTTGGAGACGCTAGACAGTCTTGGGGCCATTGTGGCAGGAGAGTCAGAGTTATCAGATGGCTGGGCTTATTAGGAGGGCTGTGGGGTCATATATTCTTCAGTCCCCCAGATGGGTTTGTAACATGGTCTATAAATTACATGACCTATCAAATGTGTGTGTGGGGGGCATGTCTTGTCAAGTTCAAGGTAGTGCTGCCTGTACAGTAAGGCTGAGAGATGAAGGGAGAAGATACAGAGGGTGGAAAGAAGCAGATCAGGTCCCTTGGGAAAACTCAGGAAATAAATAATTTAAGAAATGACATGATTCTATTCGTTTTTCTATGACCACTGTAACAAATTACCACAAATTTGGAAGTTTGAAAGAACAGAGAAATATTCTCTTACACTCTGGGGGATAAAACCAAAATCAGCATCAGTGCGCTCAACTCTGAAGTGTGAATGGTGCCCCTTGCCCTCCAGATGCTCTAGGGGAGAACCTGGCCCTCTGCTTCCAGCTGCTGGTACCCGGGCCATCCCTGGGCTGAGGGCTCCAACACTGCATGCCTCGAGGCCAGCGTCTCCACAGCTCTTCCTCTTTCTTCACACTTCCTCTTCTCTCTGCCACTCTAATATAAGGATACACACTAGTGCAGCAAACAATTCAGGAAGATCTATCTCAAGAATTTTAATTCAATTAAAGTTGAAGGTTTCGGGGATTAGGATCTGATATCTTGGTGGTACTATGTGCAGCTTAACACAGCCCTCTCATTGTCTGATGATTAAACTAATAACATTTTGTTAGAATATTTAAAAATACATTACTTTTGAAGAAAAAAAGATAACTCAACACACTACTTACATCAATACAGGTTAATAAGTATTTTCACTATGGACATTTTATCACCATAGTGACAATTTAATTTTTAAATGTGATCACTGTTTTCCACATTAGAGAGGAAAGTTGATAGCAGATCAAAAAAGCAAGATTTTTCAGGCAAATGTCTTCCTAATTTTGTTTCTATTAATCAGTGTTATTTTTGCTTGTGACGAGCATGCTGCAAACTATACCATCCTGGAAAGAAGTCATTTGAGCATTTCTTAAAAACGCTAATGCATTCAAATTGACAGGGCCTGATAACAAGCCTTTTTTTTCCTTGAGAACTTGACATAGAAATCTTGAATTCAATTCAATGTTTCAATTAAACTCAAAATGCATTTATTTAGAGACCACTAGATGCAGGGCACTAGTTTGAAAATAGAAAGATAAATTATATCCCACACATGTCCTCTGAGAGCTCACAATTTAGCATGTGAAGGTGACAGAGAAACAACAATTAAGAAAATGAAAATATAGTACATTAAGTATTTTGAGAAGGCTGTGATTAGAATGGTTGGGACAAAGACCAGGATTCAATAAATATTTGAAAAATGAGCTGTGGTCCTTTCTTCCCTTGTCCTCATTCCTATCCTAAGAATAAACTGCTATTGTCTCTTCCCCCAGCTACACTTTGCCCTCCACACTTTCCCCAAATGTTAGTTTTTGGGACCAGGGTTACAGCTCAGCAGCGCAGTGTAAGCCCGATAAGCATAATATTCAGAGTTTGGTTCCCAGCACAAAAAAGAAGTTGAATAATAATAAAAAAAAAAAAAACCTACTTTTCACTTTCAAATCAATTCTCCACATAGGAGATTATCTTCCTGCCTAAAACTTCTGCCTTTATCTGACCTCACTGGAATCAACCTTGCATCCATCCATGTGCCGTGGCCTATTGGGTTGGCTCAGCAGAATGTTGGCCTGTGTCCCTCTTCTTCAGGTGTGTTGGCCTTGGTTCTCTTTGCACAGCCTCTGAGCTCATTCTTGTTCTAGGATCTCTGCTCTTGCAGTTTCCTTTGTTTTAACTTGGCTCTTTTTCTCTCTTTCCTTTTTTTGTGGACAAGTAAAAGGCTTTATTATGAAATTCAAATGAGATACATGATTATGTTCTGTGTACAAAAGTCTAGTTTACTTTGACACTCTTGAGGCTTAACTCACTATGCCTGGTTCCTCCCCAGATCTGTTTGCTGCCACTGTTGGCCACTTTTCATCCAGATCTCTTCTCCGGTGTTCTCCTTTTTCTTAGTTACTTTCTTATAGCTGGAACAAACACTGTCCCTGATGCCTACAAGTTGAAGGATGAAAACATTCTTTTAGCTCACAGTTTGTGGAGGTTTTGATCCCTAGTCAGCTTGGTTCAGTGAAAGGCTGCATGATAGAGGGCAATGGCAGAGGAGAAACTGCCCATGGAAGGGTAGTCAAGAGGACACCAGGAAGCAGTGGCGACAGCAACAGCAGCAGCAGCAACAGTAGCAAACCTCCATTTCCATTTTTTATTCCAATCAGGCTACAACCCTATTGATTGGTGCCACTCACATTTAGGGTGGACCTTCCTATTGATTTAGCACTCAGAACTGTGCTAAACCAATCAATGGGCTAATTTAATTATCATATTTAATTTAATTTTCATATTCACATACCCTAGATCCAGCCACCTCTGGAAAGTGTCACCTATGAGTGCATGAAGCTTCAGGAGGACATTGAGGTACAAGCTGTAGCCCCCTTGTGGAGAGAACTCATCCGGCCACCACATCTAAAGGCCTGCTCAATGTTTTTTCTTCATAGCAATTATCAACTTCCAAAAGATCTGATCTGTTTATTTCCTTCCATCTTTCATTGGGATGCAGTTTCCTGGAGACAAGGACCTTAATAATCTTGTACAACACTTAATCCCCAGTACATAACAGATGCAAATTTTGGTACCTGTATTTGATATGAAAACTCAAAGTCTACACTGGTCAAGGTCAGCACCTTGCTGAAAAAGTGTAAATAAATACAAAAAGGGCCCCAGTATCATAGGTATTGGTGACTGTCTTAGTTACTTTTTTCATTGCTGAGACAAAATACCCAACATCCAAAGTTAAAGAGGTTAAGATTCTTAGGACCATTGTCTATTTCATCCTGTGCATATAAGTGCATGGTTTTGCTCCTACCATGTTTCCTATCTTTTCTGTTTGTAGACTCTTTGTTGTTTATCCCTTAAGTTCTTGATTTCCATTCATCTGTGTTATGACTTTCCACTTTTATTTCTTACACTAGGGAGACTAAACAATATTTACAGGGAGACTATATGATATTTATAGGGAGACTATACATAAATATTTACATGTTTACGATATGTGGGTCTGGTTAGAGGTTAAGATTCATTTAGATTGCAGTTTGTAAAGGTTTCAGCCTACAGTTGGCTACTTCCAATGCAGAGGGGCAAATGGGAGACTGGCAACAATTTCTGTTGGCCAAAGACAGCAAAATCATCTTTCTACTCCCTTTATACTCTATCCCAGTCTGCTGGGATTAGGGTGGTGCCAATCTAATCTGTGGACTAATGCAGCAATTACCCATCCTGAATCCCAACATTCTTAATCCAGTTTTGCACCACTCACATGCTGGTCTGTTGAAAACTGCATGAGGCTTTGGAAGACATCTAGGCACAAGCCATAAGAGTGGCGTCACTGCTCCAAGCCCTTAGGCAAGTTTAAGCGTTAATCCCATGTACAGCATCGAGGGTTTGATTCCCAGCATGTTCTGCCAACCCTACCCCCAGGGTGCACTGAGACTGGACTTGGTGGTGCATGCCTATACTCCCAGCTCTTGGGAGGCTGAACACAGGCGGATCACTATGAGTCCAACCTACATAGTGAGACTGTAGACCCTGTAAACCCTGTACTAAATACAAGAAAAAATAGTTAATCCCATGAAGGTCACAGTGCACACTATAAAGTTTTGACAAAGAACAATTTTAGCAACCTGGTTTTTCCAGATTTCTAGGCCAGGAGCTAGAATTATGACACAGAAGTAAAGATGAACTTAAAAAAATTATCTTTTAGCTTTAAGATGAGAGTCCAAGAGATCAAACTGTGACAACTGGAATTAGTTATACCTCTTCCGTTGTTCTCTGGATCTTTTTCTTTTTTTCTTCATTTCAATAATAAAAACAGCTATATTTCTTCACAGGAGAAGTTTCTTATAAAAAAAAAACTTGTCTTGGTCGCTTTAAACTACTGCAGTGATCAGTATTTTCATTTATTAGTGTCTGTGCTGTTTTTTCTGGAAGCCTCATCACTCTACTTAGAGTTATTGCCTGAACATTGGCCTAGTACATTTTGCATGCAAGTACTATTAAATTAGAGGTTAAACTGAAAGCATTCCTTTGTGGAAAGGTCAAGCTGTTTTTTAAAAAAGCTTTGGCATTCAAAGTCCAAGCAGTAAACAACACAAGAGGATGGTGAAGTTGAACAAATGGACCTTAATTGGCCATTAAACTTGGACTGCCTTGGAAATGAATGGCCAAGCCTGCATTTGGGTTACCCATCGTATCTCAGGCAATTCTCATAGTGGGTAAAACGCTGGAAAAATATCCAATAAATACCATCTAATTTCTTTCTCATTAAAATCTTTCCCTGGACATTGACATGGTAAACGTCTGGTGTAAAGAGCTAGCCTGGGCTCACATGTCTTTCCAATGATTCTCTTCTTAATCAAAATTTAATCACTATTTATTTGCCAAAATTCAGGAAACATTCGAAGCTGTTTTTTATTCCCTCATTTTGAGTAAAGCTACTAGACCAGTGGAGATGTTTGAAGCCTATTAAAATTTAGAGCACAATATGGTGCTTTTTAATTATTATCTAGATAAGTCAGGAGAAAAGAATCAG
Source organism: Capromys pilorides (assembly GCA_004027915.1). NCBI lineage: Eukaryota > Metazoa > Chordata > Mammalia > Rodentia > Capromyidae > Capromys > Capromys pilorides. The sequence goes on from PVKN010037434.1 coordinate 8,357, forward strand.
GAAGTTCTTTGAGTGATGAGAACATGTGCAGGGTTGAGGTGGACACTGAGTCAGGAGTCAGTCCTGGGAAGGAGGATCAATTCTATCATTAGGCTTCAGCTCTGAAGGGGTTTGGAGTTACGGACACCTGTGTGGGAAATAACCCTGTACGGGTGACTGTCATTTCCATTTACTACAGGCTGCAGGCTTATGATTAGGGCCCACTTAGAGTCAGTCTCCAAATCAAGAGGCAGCATAAGGGATGATTTTGACAGGGGTGTGAAGTAGCCATATGCTCAGGTTCCTCTAGAGGACAGGAATATCTGCAGATTTCTGTCAGCACCGTGGGTGTCAGCAGGCTCTACAGGCGTAACTGAAACAGTTATGCTGCAAAGTCCAATAGAAAATCGGTATTAACCTAGGGCACCAGAAATTCTGGACTTTTCATTTTTTTTCTCCTGCTGCCGGGGATTGAACCCTGGGCCTTGCAGACACAGTGCTAGGCAAGTGCTTTACACCTGAGCTATGTCCCTGGCCAAACTGGACTTTTCAAAGGCAAAATTTACTTTTAATTCTGTATTTCCAGTGTCTGGGATGTGGCAAATACTTAATAGATATTAGTTATGTTATTGCTACTAATCATGTTAACTGCATAGCACCTGTATTCATAGCATGGCAATTTTGGGCTGGTCACACAGTCCAAACAGCTGTCTTTAGAGGTTTAAAATTGTCAGAAATTATTAGGTTGAATTTTTCACTTGCATTTGTATTTAAAAAGTTGCGTGGCAGCAGAAATAGTGTTCTCATGCTCATGTTCCCATTCTTGAAATAATTGGGAATGCCGTGGGAAAACGGCTAGCTCATGCCAGTGCTCCCATGCAGGCTGCAGCCACTTATCAGCGCCTTTGTGTAAACCACCAGGATGGCCTTTCCTCCCCGCTGCAACCTATTACTTGAGCCTTTGGTTCTAGAAGCAGAGTTTCAGCTCCAAATTACCCTTCTAAAAAGGCATAGACTGGCACAGCAGACTTACTAGAATGATCAGAAAAAAATCTTCTAGGAACAGACAACAGGCTCTCCTGGGAAGTTGTGATGCATCTCTTTATTTTTTAAAATTTAAATAATTGATTATATTTAATATTATAGAGTGATTTTGGGTTTATAGAAAAATTGAGCACACAGCACAGAGAGTTTTCATTGCACCCCCTGCCCATTGTATAAAGCTTCTCTTATTCCCATATTCATTTGGCACTAATTTGTAATAGTTAACTGGTTCATTTGTTACAGCTAAATAACCAATATTCAAACATATTATTAATCAAAGTCCTTAACTTAGTCAAATTTTCATTATTTTTAGCTACTGCCTTTACTACTTCAGGATTCTAACCAGGATAGGACAATACCTTAGTTATTAGGTCTCTTTAAGCTCCTCTTGTCTGCAACAGTTTCTCAGATTTTTCTTTTTTCAATTGCTATAGACAATTTTGAGGAGAATTGCTCAGGAATATTTCGAAGGCTCTAATGGAATCTGTGTAGTGCTTTATTCACATTTAGACTAGGGTTATGAGTTGAGGGAAGAGAACCACAGAGGTAAACACCATTTCTGTGGAACATGTCAAGAGCATACAGCATCAACACAGTGTATCACTGTTGATGTTGACCTGCTCACCTGACTGAAGCAGTGTTTAATAGATTCCTCCTCGGAAAGGTGATCCTTTCCACAAAGCATTCTCTGGAAGGAGGCTACTGTGCACGGCCCACAGGAATTGGAGAGTTATTTTCCCCCTAGTTTTCATAGAATTTCTGTCTTAACTTAAGAGATTTTTCTACATAAGGAGATATGAATCTTTCTATTTATTACTTCATTTGAATATTTTTTCTATTGGTGTGAATATATCTTCTGTACTTCAATTTTCTAAAACTGCTTTATTTCATATGCAAATGTGTTTCAGCTTTGGCCAGTGGGAGCTCTTTTAATTGATTCCCAGGCCTCTTTGTTACACTCTCATCACTGTGGATATATTTTTTAAGGTGGACAGGACAGACATTCGTTGCTTCCTTACTTGTTGGCCTTATAAGGTGCTTCAGGATTGCATCAAGTACTGTATTTCTCGACAAGTGATAGAATCAGCCATTTCTCCTGGCTTCTCTCATTGGAAGATGGCAGTGCAGTAGAAAACAGAAGATTAGGTATGCTTGATTCTCCTGGTAAATAATTTCTTTTAGACCCATAAGCTGATAAATTTAAACAAGAAAAAAATGTATACACTAATCTGTCCACTGATATATATCATAAATCTGTTTATACATTATCTGTCTCAGTTACCTCTCTCTCATTGCTGGGACAAAATACACAACACTCCTAATTAAGGAAGGAAAGTTTTACATAGCTCACAGTTAGCAGAGGTTTCAGGCTATACTTGGCTGGCTCCAAGGCAGAGTGGCACATGGCAGAGGGCAGCCATAGATGGTGGCAGAAAACAGCAAATAGCAAAGAAAGGGGCAACAGCTGTGGCTTTTATTTGTTCCCGTTATGTTTTCTTAATGTGTGAGTTCAGAGCTATAAATTTCCCTCTAAGAACTGCTTTCGTTACAACCCATAAATTCTGGTAGGTTATGTTTGAATTTTCATTAAATTCTAGATATTGTTTAATTTCGTCTGTAAACCACTGGTTGCTGAGAAGAGTGTTGTTTAATTTCCATGTATTTCTGGACTTCTTATGGTTTCTTTGACCATTTATTTCCAATTTCATTGCACTGTGGTCAGATAATATGCATGGGATAATTTCTGTTTTCTTACATATACTTAAGCCTGACCTGTGGACTAATATGTGGTCTATTTTAGAAAATGTCCGGTGTGCAGCTGAAAAAAATGTGTATTCTGAAGTGGTTAGGTGGAACACTCTGTATGTC
>PVKN010037435.1:0-11218 GCA_004027915.1 Capromys pilorides
CTACAACAAGCGGCAGTGAGTATTTAGAGAATCAAAATACCCTGCTAACGTTACTTGTAAGTTTTCAGCAGCACACCTTGGGCCATCCAGTTTTTCCTCAGAGAATGGAAAACAAAGGCAGAGCTGCAGAGAGCAACCAGAGCTGCTGCAGTGAGCAGCTGGCCAGCTCTGTACAGGGGACAGTGAGACACACGGACACAACACGGCGACGTGCGGCCAACTCCTCAGAATTTTCCCAATTTTCGTTAGCCACTATTTTTATACCATCTAACATTATTCTCCAGGATCAAAAGGTTAAGCAGACTAATACCACAAATCAAAGAAAAAGAAAAAAAAAGATGTGTGGAGACATGAACAAAATGGCACTTTCAGAGAAGAATGTTCACAATACTAGGAAAAATATTGAAATACTTTTACAGTAAAGGTGTATCTATTTTTTGTTTTATGGCAGGCTCAGCCTGCCCTGGGGATGGGGCTGGCGCAGCATGTGGTGCCAGGGATCGAACCATGGTCTCTGAGGTGCCTAAGCTTGCCTAAGCAGGCACTTCAGTCTGCTGAACCATCTCACCGGCCCATAAATGCGTATCTAAAGACATAATTTATAGTTAATACTTCCGTTTTTTTTTTTTTTTTAATAGGGAACGATAGGGGCTGGGGAGATAGCTCTGTGGCACAAGTGCCTGCCTGGCATGTGCAAGGTCTTGAGTTTGAACCCCAGTCCCGAAATAAAAAAAAAAAAAAAAAGGAACATTTGATGAATTTGCATGTCATCCTTGCGCAGGGGCCATGCTAATCTTCTCTGTATCATTCCAATTCTCGTGTATGTATTGTCAAAGCAAGCATACTACTTTGGAGGTTTTAAAAACAACTGACACTGAAGCAATCTCACAGGAGTGATGCCCACTGGCCGTCGCTCGTGAGGCCCAGCACCAGATCTTGGCAGCACACCTCAGCCAAGTCAGCCGTATCCAGCAAGGTGCCGTGGCTCACTCACCCGTGCAGCTGCAGGCTGTTCAAGGTGCTCCACTTCTTCCAGACATCAATGTTCTTCCTCATAGTGCCATCCCCACTGGAAGACATCCAACAGTTGAAAGCTGCATGGCGTGTCACGCCCAAGGTGGACCACAGAAGAGGTGGACTACAAATTCCAACTAGAAAACACTCTCAACTTATTTGTAAGTTAGACACTAAATTTATTCATAAATAAAAACCAACCTTTTGAGAGGTACTCTTTAGAACATTTATTCATTTATTTTTGTCCTTTTGAGACAGGGTCTCACCACACAGTTCAGGCTGCCTTTGAGCTCACTTTTGTAGCCCAGGATGGTCTTGAACTCACTTATTCTCCTGCCTCAGCCTCCCAAGTGCTGGGACTACAGGCATGCATCACCACACCTGGCTTAGAACATTTTAGACTAAACAAAAAATCTCATTCATATCCTAAAAATACTAACTTGCATTCATTTTGCAGAAATACAGGTTGAGTACCCCTTACCCAAAATGCTTAGGTCAGAAAGGCTGCAGGGTTTCTTCCGGTGTGGACCATGCACACACAGGTAATGAGCTATCTTGAGGCTGAGAGCCAGATCTACACATGAAACGTATCTGTGACATAAACCTTGCAGGTACAGCCTGCAGGCAATCGACACAGCACTTTCAAGGCATCTGATTTTGACTGTACCCCATCACGTGAGCTCAGGTGTGGAATCTTCTATGTGCGGCAAGGGAACAGCACTCCAAGTTTCTGAATCTGTAGCACTCTGTGCTTCAGATATGGGAAGCCAAACCTGTACTAGCAGAACTGGTATGCAGACTTAGGACTCAGGATCCTGCTACTTACAAGCCTTAGTCAATAATGACATCTTAATCAAAACTAAATGGATAATGATACATTTATACTCCAAAGGCTTTTCCACAGCAATTTCAGTTAGGCCAATTTTGTTCCATTTTCTACTTTCTATTTTTATTTAATGGCATTTAGCTTTGTGTTCTCATTAATGGAATTAATTTCTACATATATTTTAAAATACTGGCTTGATTTGTAATCTTCTGTCCCACCCACTTCCATCCACCCACTCGCTTCCAGGGGCTACTCTAGCCTCTGCCGATTGCTCCGTCACGTCTCAGTGCCACAAGTGCTCCCAAGGCTGGACATGTCCCATGAGATCTGATTCCTACTTTCCAATGCTGTCCCCAGCTGGAAGCAGAGAGCTTGGGTAGTACAGACTCCACAGCAACTGCAGGAACTTCTTTAGTTTACAACCAACTGCTCGTAAGATCACTTTATCCTCAGAGCATGATGTAATAAATGAGTTTTATTTCAGATCAAAAGAATAAAGAACTGAGATGGAAAAAGTGATTGGAGAAAACTACATACTTATTTACTAAATGGCTGCCATGGTGCAAGCCATTTATGGTGGTCCATTTAAAAAAATTTACTCTAGGGCTGGGGAGATAGCTCCATGGTACAAGTGCCTGCCTGGCAAAAAGTGCAAGGTTGTAAGTTTGAATCCCGGTTCCCCCCCACCCCAAAAAAAAAAAAAAAAAATTTACTCTGCTCTAAATTTCATTTACACAGAGCCTTCTAGTACTAAATACAGCCAGCATCAGTGTTCTGGTTCCAGTTCCAGGCACTGCTCTGTCATGAGCAGTGACTCTGCTCTGGCCCAGACAAAGAGGCACAGTGCTGGAAAGCCTGGCTCTGCAGGGCAGGTCAGTGGCGTGTGAGTGTCGTCCTGCCATGCCGGACTCCCGGCAGATGTCTTCAGGGGGCATTCCCGTCAGGAAACACTCGGCTCCTCACCGCATCACTAAATGCTTTACACGAAAAGTAATTCTTTGTGGGTACAATTTGCACAGAAGTATAGATACACAGCTTCACAAAGGTCTGAACGTCTATGTTTCTGCCAATGCAGACTATAAAATTCAGCAGGCGAAGCTGGCATGATTGCATCTCTATGAGTCTCTACGGAAACACCTGCATCACCAAATTGTTCTGCGTAACGATCCTGAGGCCAAGCGTGAGCTGGAGCTCAGGGCTGTGCAGTCTACGCACTCCTTTTTCAAGACTATCACAACCACCCTCTACTCCACTCTGCTCCTCGTGCAGCAACAAGCTGAGCTGATGCCAGGCACTCTGGCTCTTCTGCCCGAGGCTCAGGACATCTTTCCCCTTGCCTGTGTCACAAGTCACACATACTTCATGCGTGTTCATGTGTCACGCATATTTCATGTGTGTTCATGTGCGAGTTTCATTTTAGCCTACATCTGATTTCTTTCAAAGGGTTGGGCTTTCTGGCCTCTTATTACTATAAAATACCTGCAGGGGACATCACATAAAATCCGATCATAGAAGAGGACTTCCTTCCTTCCTTCCACGTCGACCGTCAGCCTGGGGATGCTGGAGGCATCGTGGTTCACAACCATGATGCAGGGGCTGCTCAGCCTCTTGGCTTGATGAACGAGCAGATAGCACCGCTTGTTGTCCACGTCATTGGCGATCACAAATCCCTCTGGGCAAGTACAACCACAGTGTCAGGAGAGATGCAGCAGAGCAGGAATAAGTTCCTTAAACACAGCAATTCACCATGGAGAAAACCTGGGGCCAAGATTTTCTAGAAAAATTTAGTCGTGCCCCCAAAAAAGTGGATTTTACACACCCCTGAGCATTTCAAAACTGCAAGAGTCCTCTGTTCACTTGGTGCTGAATAGTGTTAACAACGTCTTTCCTGTGACTAGGAAGTGACTATAAAAGAAGGCGAGGAAAACAGCACAGAAAACAGCAGCACCACCTGAGTGCAGACGCTGCTGGTGCTGGGCTCTGCTCTGGACGGAGCCCCGGGCTCCCACCTGAGCGACAACCTGCTCTCGGGAGAGATGCGCTGCTGAGCCACTAGCTGCAAGCCCCCTCATCACCACCACGCCCTCGCACAGGCCAGCACACAGGCAGGTACGCCTTACCGCACTTACAACAACCAGCATCATCCTGCAGCCACGCCAAGAGCAAAGCCTCAGTGACATAGAGGGAAACCACTCCTGCTGACACGACCCAAGCTCTGTGCTTCTGGTTTCAACCAGAAAATGAAGAACACTTTTTTTTTTTTTTTTTGTATTTTTTAGGGAAGGGTCTACGGGGTATTCAGATCTCACCACTAAATCAGACTTGGAGTGATTTACAGCCTCCCAAAGTTGGGATTACAGGCGCATGCCACCATGCCCAGTCTCAATTGCTGCCTCACTGTGCCTTGGGGGTGAGGCCAGCACGGCAGGCCCAGGAATCAAACCCTCAGGCCCCTGTGCCTGCTTGCAGGTGCTTTAATCTGCTGAGCTATTTTGCCAGTTCTGTCGAAGAATGTGTTTTAGCAAGAATATTCCTGAATAAGGGGTTGGGGAGATAGCTCAGCGGCACAAGTACCTGCCTGGGAAGTGCAAGGTCATGAGTTCGAACCCCAGTCCCCCGTCCCCCCCCCACCCCCCGATCCCGCAAAGAATATCCCTGAATAATGTAAGAGGACTCACACACACATACCTAGCAAATGTGCGTGCTAAAATAGACCTGGGCAGACGGCTCAAAGAAAGAAAGGCAGATGATGTTAACCACAATCCACACCATCACCAGACTTCTGCCAAGTTCTAAGGGGCATGGACAACACTGTGGCAAGAGCCACGTGTCCCTGGCCTGCGAGGCAGTGGAAAGCACCAAGCCCAGAACTCCGCAGAGCTCAAAACCACACAGAAGAGAGGACCCAAAACGTCCTACCCTAAACTCAAAGCTGAGACTCCTGTACACCACCAGGAGATCTGGACCCCCACCCGAAAAAAAGCTTTTATGGAAAAAACAAACACAAAGTAAACTCCCCGTCCCCTGTAAGAATGTGCTGTCTGAGAACTCCTGATTTTACAAAGATGCTCGTGTACAGAAAAGCTCTTTGTCCTGGGGGCCCGTGAGCTCTTCCCAGCCCCCATCCTACCACGGCCAGGCCCCAACCGCCAGCAAGTACCTGGGAAGGGAACGTTCATGTCAGCGTGCAGCATTTCAATCAGCTGTGCGGTCTTTGATCCGGGTGCTGCACACATATCCAAGATCTAAAAGCAAAGCAAGAAGATGTTTGATGTTTACAAAAAAACTAACATGCTAAAAAAAAAGGGACAGGGGGGCCAGAGAAATAGTTCAATAGAGTAAGTGCTTTCCTGGCAAGCACAAGGGCCTGAGTTCAATCCCTGGTCCTGCAAAAAAAAAAAAAAAAAAAAAAAGAAAGAAAAAAAACCCAAAAAAATGACAAACAAATATAAGTAGTCTCTAGCTGAGACAGAAGGACACTAGCCTCCCGCGGAAAATCATATTCACTGATGGACAGCAAGAACTGTAGCAGCATACTGCCCAGGAGAGAGAGCTTGGCCACTCTGCAGCCTTGTGTCAAATACTACGTATTCTCTCCTGGAAAAGCAAGACAGAGACGGCGTGTGCATGTGTGTGTGTGTGTGGGGGGCTCCTGATGAGAAGATGAGGTAATTCAGGTAAAAAACACTGACAGCGCTTGAAACACAATGAGCTTGAAATCACTATTTTCAGTGTGATCTGGCCAAGACTGCTGAAGATGTTTGTGTGGCAAGGGCACTATATAATTTAAAAAAGAAAAAAAAAAGTTGTATGAATTGTCAAACATGCCAGAACCTAGGCCAGCTAGACAGCTCAGTGGATTCAAGTGTCTGCTTAGGCAGATGCGGGGACCAGGGTTCAACCCTTGGTGTGCCATGCTGGACCCCACTCCCAGGGCGCACTGAGATGGCACATGAGACTGGGCGTGGTAGTGCCCGCCCGTAATCCCAGTGCTCGGGAGCCTGAAAACAGGAGAATCATTATCAGCCCAACCTGTGCAGCTAAACCTCACAGACCCTGCACTAAAAACAAAAAACAAAACAAAACAAAAAGCACAAGAACATAATATATCTATCACTGTTCTTCCAAAGTAGGGAGAAAATTCCTGTTAGGTCCAGAACAGAACACCCGGAAGGACCCTGCCGAGAGCCCACTCCCGGCCTCGGGCACGTGTGCTACCTTGTGTCGTGGCTGGACGTCCAGCAGCAGCGGCGGGATCATGCTCACAGCTTCCTGGCGGCTGATATTTCCCTTGTGCAAGAAAATCAACGATAAAACAAATGGCAGAGAATTTAGTGACAGGCAGTAGTATGTTAAATGCAACAAGAAAAGATCACATGATTTTACGCAAAGCCAGAGACGCTTTACTATCGTATAGAACACATACTAACTGCACACTGATCTGCATGTCGGTCGGTGAATGGCTGCTACCTACAGGCCAACTAAGGATGACTGCAACGCCGAAGCGTGCAGTGCCTTGGCCAGCAGCTCCAGTGTCACACCGAGGCCCAGCTGTCCTCGCCAGAGAGCACGGGCTGGGGAGCAGCAGACAAGGTTACTGTCGGGCCGCTTCCGCCCAGCTCGAGTCTGACTTCCACCTCCCGGTCAGCTCTGCTTTCAGGAACTCTCTACGTCCACTTCCCACTCCTCACTGATGCCTTCAGAGAGCACGTCCTTCAGCCGCTGTTCTACCCTTCTCTGCATGACCGACAGCCAAACATTCTCCCTAGTCACCACCCTCACACGTCCTGGGGCCAGGGCCCGTGTTATTTCAGAAAATGCTCAGAAGAGAGGCTCACTCCTGCAGCATCTGCTGTCCGTTACAACCCTCAATGGGCCTGGAAGCCCTGCTCCACCAGTGCTGGACTTTAGTGTCCAACCTGTGGCCAGAAAGCAGGCCCTTGTCCTAAATGCAGGCATTTGACATCCAAGCCTATGCACCCCCCCAACTTCATATGTCAAACTCATTGCACCCCAGAGATTTGAGGTCAGCCATAACCAGCCCCACTCTGTGAAACCTTCCTGGGTACCACACCGCTCCCCACTCCCGAGCACAGACCTGAGCACCTTGCACCCGGCTGCTTGTCTTTATTGCCGCCCACCTAGGATAAGGGTTGAGCATGTGCACCGGGCACTGATGGGCTGCCTGGCAGAGCTCAGCTCTCATTACCATCAGGGAGGGAAGCCAGGCTGAACAGGTCCCCCACCGAGATGGACAGCGACACAGCAGAAAGCAGGCGGGACTGGAGGGGAAATCTGAACTAAGCCAAGTGAACGGCTTCCAGACTGCGTAACACTTCAGAGAAGAACCCAAAAAGCACGGTATTCTGTAAGCTCACTGTGAGAAGGAAAGGAGCAAGCTGCTAACACACCGTGCTGTAAGGGTGTAGACGGGGAAAGGAAGGAGGAACCTCTACCCTAAGTTAGGAGGTTAAGAATTCCCAAAGAATAAGCAGCAAACAGCAAAGCTCATTAATGCCCAAACAACCCTCTGCTGGGGCAGGGGCGATGCTGAGGCAGCTCAGCCACCGGCGGAAGTCAGCGTGGGAGAAAAGCAGCGCCTCTGGAGAAGCAACCTGCGCTCAGGGGCTCTGCGATTCTCGGAAGAGGTGCGTACAGGAGCGGTGTGCAGGAAGACGATGACAGAGAAGAGAAAACCATCTTTAACAAAATGAATTTCTTTAGAAGCCCTATACCGTGACCTTAAAAATCTACTACTTCCTGAGTACAGCAAACAGCTGGGGCATGCATGTGAGGAGATGGAAGATTAAGCTGCAGTCTCGGAACGGGGCCCGCACGTGCCCGGTCTCACAGCCACCCTCTCGCCCTCGCCAGCTGAGAGAACACCGCACACCAAACTGAGGGCACTGCCAGCAGGCTAACGTCCGGACGGGAGAGCCCCACGAGGTGAAAGGCGACAGTGCGAGCACTCACAGAAGCCCAGGGTGCCCAGCCCCATGCACAGCTCAGACAGAACTCTGAAGCAGCTCTGCACACAGCGCTGTGAGGAAACCAACAATTCAGCAACATCTACTTACAGATTCCGTTTCGCTAACCAGGAACTGATGGAACCTTTCCAACTGCGGGGACTTTCTCAAGATTTTCCGACTTAAATTGGTGTGCCAGGCAAGTTCTTCAGGATACCTGACCAAAAAGAAGCGAAACACGTATGGATCACGTGTAGCCAAGGGGTTTGACAACATGGGGCTCCTGCAGAGCATGGCCCGAAGAGACCTCTCACTGGGCACACAGCGCTCCCAAGGGCAGTGCGAGAGGCCACCCTGGCTCTGGGCCACGGCCCAGTAGGACACAGGAGATACAGGAGACCTGAGAAGCACTGAAGTATGATGCCACTGTTAGACTATAATCGTGAAGACAGGAAAGTGGACACGCGACTGCTCCTCCTCATTAACAACGGTGCAGTGGTCAGGAGAAAGGAGTAACGAGAGTGAACTAAAAGAAGTCACAGATGGACGGAACTGAAACAACAGAGTGAGTGGCCATTCGTACGTTCGATGTATATAGTTGACAAAGAATTTGTTTGTTTTTGCAATACCGGGGATTGAACTCAGGACCTTGCGTTTCCAGGCAGGCGCTTTGCCACTGAGCTATATCCCTGGCCCACTTGACAAAGAATTTAAAAAGAAAATTTTTTAAAAATTTAGTATCAGCTCTGGGCTGAAATCATACAAACAAAACCCATGACAAACCCACTGGAAACTTCCAGGGAGGATTAGAACTCCTACTCTCTGCTGTATACACTTCGAGAGAACGAAGACTAGAGCAGTGGAAGCCATTCACAGCCATCCTCCTCCAAAGGTCCTCAGTCCTTAGCTACTCCCTTTGCCTGGTTCTCTCTTAGATATTTAAACTTCTTTCAAAAATAAAAAACCAGGGCCAGCCAAATAGCTCAGCAGATTAAAGTGCCTGGAAGCAGCTGTGGGGACCGGGGTTCAATCCCTAGGCCTGCCAGGCCAGACCCACCCCCCAGGGCACACTAAGACACAACTGAGACTGGGCATGGTGGTGGCCAACGCCTGTCATCCCAACTCTTGGGAGGCTATAAACAGATGGATCAATATGAGTCCAATCTAGTAGTGAGATCCTGAACAATCTGCAGACCCTTCCCTAAGATACAAATAATAGTAATAAAAAAAAAAAAAGAATTAGCAGGGCTGGGGAGATAGCTCAGTAGAATAAGTGCTTGCCCAGCAAGTGCAAGAACCTGAGTTCAATCCTTAGTTCCTAAAAAAAAAAAAAAATCCAAATTGAAATCGTAGGGGCCAGGGAGATAGTTCCGTGGCACAAGTGCCTAACCGGCAAGTGCAAGTTCGTGAGTTTGAACGCCGGTCCCTTCCCCACCCCCCAAGAGAAATCATATCTGTCAAGCAATTAAATAAAGAATTTAAGTATTCTTTTGGCCTCCCTTGAGGCTAGCCAGTAGAAAGTTACTCAACTTAACTGCCACTAAAGAATTTGGCAAAATCTGCTGTGCCACTGCTACCTTTGCAACACCGAAAAGCCAAATGTGCACCAGCCTCATCCCTCTGGGATCAGCGGCAGCGTGGTCATGCAAGTTACCCTTCCCCAAATCACCTAAACATCATCCACAGGAACACAACATACCACACAGATGTACTGAAAATCACTCGGTTTCTAGTTCCAAACAAATAAGCAATCTGCACATAATTTGCACACATATTCCTATCCTTAATCGTGTTGCTTTACTCCAACAGACTTAAAGTTCTCCTGTAATTCTAAGCATAAAAACCATGAACCATAAGAATGTCATCTAAGAACTTTCAATTAAACACAAAAGTTAAAAAGCATGATTATTAAGCTGCTTTCAAACAGTGTCATCTTTTTTGTTAACTAATTTAAGATCTTTGCAGATTTTAACATAAAATAATTTTAGAGAAATATACTTAACTTTTCGTTATCTAACGAGCCCTTAAAGAAAAAAGCCCATTTGGACTCTCTTAACTACCTATGTACATCAAGCTTTCAAGAGAACCAAGGTCTGCGAATGTACACACTACCTCACATCATCTTCACCACAGATGTGAGAAAGTACACTGATGGACACGGATAAGAAAATGGGGCAAACAAAGACATAGGGCAATTCTCTACTGCGGAGTTGGGGAAGCAGGGAAAAATGCAAAATCCGCCACGCTGTACACCCTACACATAACACTCCCTCTCAAATATATATTTCTTAAACGTTTCCTAAATTTTATCCCGCTGTGTACCGAAAGGCTAGGAAGAACATTCTATAATCTACTTCTGAATTCTGAGCACAGAAAAATCACCAGAAGTCCTAAAAAGTTTCTGCTTTATTTGCTGAGATTTATGAGCATCCCACAAGTGACGAGAACATGTAATTAAATGTTTACAGAATAACATGGTCACGAATACTTCCACTGACAACATATACATAAAAAGACAAACACAGAAACCGAAATCATTCATTTTCCTTTATACCCTTCAGCCTGTAGCTGTATACTCAGAACATAAACACGTGTTTCATAACTATGCATGACAAGGTGGGAAGCAGCTGCTGAGTGTTTAAAAGGCTGATCAACATGAGTTTGACCATAACTTGCAAAGAACAAGGAACAGTGAGATTAACAACCTGTGGCTTCTCAGTTCCTGGGAACCTGCAGACGAAAATAAGTATCACCAGGAGCTCAGATGCGTGCTGAAAAGTCCTCCTACCCTCCAAGCCTGGAAGACAGAGACTCTCTCACCTTCCACGCCTTCCTTGCTCTATCACACTTCTAGACTCGAATTTTAAGGAACAGGTATTTTCAGATAATAACGTGAAACAGCAAATTCATACAAAACTAAAACGGCAGACGGCCTCTCCTTGAAGCTCTGTACGAGTAACGCTGCCATTGGTCAACCCCCCAAGGTACTCAGGGGTACATAAGCTACCAGCAAGTTAATCTAGAGAGAGAAAAGGGGGGGTCCCATGTCGGCCACTTCATCTCAGTAATCCCATGCTAAGATGGTATTGAGGGCCCTTGCTTCTCCAAGGGCCTCAGCACAGTGAACACGCAATTAGTGACCACAAGAGCAACCCAGCATCTGGGTTGGATTCCTGCGCTGTATCCTTCGATCTTTTAAAATATGACTGAAACAGTCTGTGCTGGCAAAGCGTGGCACCCTATACACAGTGCCCTGTGGCAGCCCTCATTCAGTCAGGTTGTGTCCACCCCCATACCACCGTGAGAAAACAAGGGTGGAATGGAGATGGAAAAGGCCACAGTGGTGACACCAAGGAAAGGGGACAGACCTGTAAGAACAAACAAACAGGACCATGGGGACGAAACAGGAAGG
>PVKN010037436.1:0-11253 GCA_004027915.1 Capromys pilorides
GACACTGTAGATATCTTTCAGATGGAGAAAGACATTTGGTTGTGTTTTGCTTCTTTGCAGTGACTGACAGAGAGCAAAAGGAAGAACTTCAGGAATTTGTTGTTTATTTATTTGTTTTCTGTACTGAGGATGAATCCAAGTCCTAGACATTCTATTTTGGTTTCTGAGATAGAGTCCTAAGTTACCCAGGCTAACATGAACTTGCACTCCTCCTGCCTCAGCCTCCCAAGCAGCTGAATCATTATACCTCACTTGGAGTTGTGTACCAGATGAGAATTAAACACCTCTCCTGTACGGTGTTAAATTCTAGGCAACAGATCCACCATGCTGTGAGGAGAGGTCCTCCGACAGTTGAAATGCCTGGAAAGCAGAACTGGAGCACTAGGATGTGGGAAACTTCCTGACACTAGAGACTGGAAGTATTCAAATAGAACCAAGAGAAGATTTTAGATGATGTTGCTGAGCGAATTTGAACTAGATGAACTTGAAGCCTTCCATATTTAATCCCCTCACACAGGGCAATCAGAACAGAGCCCTGTTTATTGGATACACAACATTTTATGTTATTTTATTTTATTAATTTTTTTATTTAACAAGCAGCAATAACATATTTGTCATTTTGATGTAGATACAATTATTAGGTTGTCTGTCATATTATAATATTTAAATTTTTATGTCCTTTAAGATACATTTTTTAAAAATATATCAATTGCATATACGAAGAGAGAAAAGTATGACACTCAACCAATTTCCAGATTCCAGCAACACTTCACTCCGATAAAGTTTAAGAAATATCATGATGACATGAGCTTGAAGTATCTCTAGGCATTTTCTTTGACACTCCTGACATGGCAGTGACATTGTAAACAGAAGAAAAACAGCTGCCAAATGACCAAATTGTGAAGGCATAGGCCTGCTTCTTCTCTAGGTGCCTTCTCTGTGGGTGCACGAGCCAGGACAGTAATGATCTGCATCCACACTGGAGTGGTGACATCATGCGACATAGCTGTACTCATCCACAGATGCCTGACTGCATTCAACGTACTGTTTGTCTATCAGGACCTTGATGCATTTCTTAATCATGCTGATGCTAGGATTAAACCTGGATCTCAGCTGACTGGTAACCTCTTAATAAGGGCATTGTGCCGAAGCAGTTTTCATGCTTTCATGATACGAACTATAGCAGCTTGGAGATATATTTTCTTGTCCTCATCTACAGCACTTCTAGTCTGCTCCATTTCCTGTGGTGTACTCTTTCCATTGATGTAGTAATTTTAAATTTTGTTCTTTTACTGCTGAAGTTCACATTTAATGAAAAAGAAGATTCTGTATCAAAATCTTGCTTTTCTGAATCATAGTTAATCATTTTCACATCCAGTAATGATATAATTATTTTGGTCAGTTCTTTTTCATTCATCTCAGTGTTGTCTGGAAGCCCCTAATAGCTGACTGTTTCACTATTGTTAAAGGCAAGAAGAACTGCCATTTGGTATGTTGTGACCATGGCTCCATATGATTTGCTCAGATAGTTCATCTTAACTTCACCTGTGCAAAGATAATGTAACCATGTCAGTTTCTGTCCATTAAAACGCTGGCTATAAAATAATTCAAACATCTGTACACTTTTTTCTAACTTCTGGAGAATTGAGAATGTAGATGAAGGAGCCTGTGTGAGAGGCCATGCACCAGCGTGTAGAACATATATTTGAAAACTAATTCCCAAATCTATTACTGTGTCTTGGTTTCTGATAAAATTGTTGAACTTATTGTTGAGATCGGCACTGACTCTCACATCTGCATACATATGATGTAGCTTACTACTAAACTCATAACCACAGGCTTGTTTTAGTTTACTGATCACCACTTCTTCAGAATCCATAGACATAGATAATCCGTGAATTGAGTGCTTTGTCAACATCCTTGCATAGAACTTTTGAACAACATCCTTATCATCAATGTATTTGAAAACAGTAATAAAGCTCGTTAGTTTGTCTTCTACTTCATTCTCAGCCATCCCTTTTGCTGACTTTTTCAATAGTTGTTACAGTATTTAGTAAACAGACTTGGGTTCTCTGCAATTTACCAATGATGTAAGGGCCTTATCCAATACACTCATAAAGTGCTGATCTCCATTCAAAACACTATTGATAAGCTGAACAAATTTGCCATGTACTTCCAAAACTGACTCTACAAATAGCGTTGGCATGTTTTCCCGAGTAAGGTTACTGGTTGCTCTAAGACCCTCATCATGGATATGATATTGCAGCTCCTGAATCATGTGAGGTAACCCAGTTGACACAGCTCAGAGTAAGACATACATATTTGCCATGTCATTTTTTTTCTCTTGTTGAATAATATTATGACATTCTGCATGTAAGAACTGTAAGTGGTCTGCTACCATCCATTGCTGACATTCATTAATTACTTTAGTATATGAACTTGGATTTATGTATTTTCAACATCAAATTTCTTCATCTTTTAATCTACCTAAAACCTTTTCCATATACTGTGAACAATTTGATTCTTGTAATAAATTTGAAGCTTCTTGTTTGTAATACTTTCCTGTTTCAGCCAGAAAGGGAGACTCAAAGATTTCTTGATAAAACTTTAACGGAAATTTTTTCTTGTACTGTTCAACATGAACAAAGGAGTTAATAACCCCGTGGATTACTTTTTGATTTGGGTCTTCTCCATCATGATCATTTTTGACCTCTCGAAGCAGCATTCAGATGAGGATGGTCTGCAGTGACTCAACCATCAATTTCCTCCACATATCCAATGCTAGCTCTCCTATTTCCATGAGTGGCTCATTCATATCTTCCTCACCATAGCCATACTGAAGATCAGCTTCAGTCAACTTGTTCTTTCTAATATACTGAGCTTTGAAATACCTATATAAGCAGTCCATGTAATCTGCATCCTTGCTATATTCTTCCCAATACCTATGATACATAACAAGTACTTGTTCTTCAGACTTTAGAACTTTCTTGTGCAAATGCCGAATGTGATTTTCCAAAAAACTCTTAGTTTCTGTGTAGTCTTTCTCCAAGTGGTTCAGGATAGGCCACATATAAAGCATAGATATCTGAAAAGTGATCATTCCATGTTGTTCTCTCAACATATTCCAACATGACAATTTCTTTGGCTGTAGTCAGGAGTTCGTTCCACGTTTCACTGCAATCTACTACTCTTGGTTTCAAAGACATTGTGAAAGTTTAGTGTTGAAATCTTCCACAGAAGCAAGATAAGAGGCAGGGGCTAGGGGAGGGGAGACACCTGAAGGAGTGAAGGACAAGCCCCAGTGAGGAAGGTGGGTGGCGGTGGCAGAGGCTGTCAGCTCGTGTCCCGGCTCACCATGCTGCCATTACTGAGCGGCGAGGTAGCTTCCCTACATAACGTTTTAGATTCTCCCCAATAACCCCACTAGCAATTTTGCCATAAGTTATTAGCCTGCCACATTAATTTAAGTTTTAACACTAAATTAGGTCCTCTGCATATGGATATGTATGAGTTTTGGAAATAGAGTTCAAGAAGTCATAAGGTGAAAAACATTATATTATCTGTTTCCTTCCCCAGTACAGATTATTCTATCTACAGAGATAAAGTTGAAATAAAAATGTGCATATATATATATATATATATATATATATATATATATATATTTTTTTTTTTTTTTTAAATCTTAGGGAAGGGTCTACGAGGTGTTCAGGGTCTTACTACTAGATTGGACTCAGTGATTTGTCTGTTTACAGTCTTCTAAGAGCTGGGATTACAGGCGCATGCCACCACACCCAATCTCAATTGCTGTCTCAGCCACCTTGGGGGTGGAGCTGGCAAGGCAGGCCCCAGCGATCAAACTTCTGGCCCCTGTACTTGTTTGCAGGCGCATTAACCCGCTGAGCTATTTGGCCAGCCCTATATGTGTATATTTGTTAAGATGACAAGTGCCTTTAACAAATCTTGATGGCCAGAGAATAATTCATTTGGGCTTTTTATTTCTCACAGGTTTTGTCTGGTGTCTTGCTCAGATTCCAGGCTCCTCTGTATGACCTTGAGATTTGATTGCCGACAGGGAACATTACTCATTAAAAATAAATGTACAAAGAGCCTTGGAGATTGGAGTTTCATGTTTTATTTGTTGAAAAGAAAGAGGTCACGTCAGCTAATCGACTCTAACATACATGGGTGTAATCCCAAGCCTCTGAATGCAGTGCATAAAGAAGAGATTATAGAACTAGCTTGTTAGAAAGACCTGAGGGAGTTTTCTTGGATGTTTTGGGTAAAATTGGGTTCTACCAAATACAGTCTGACAACCTCAGGGGTCTTCTTTCCTCTTAGCCCATTTAGGATGAGCCCTACAGGATACCTAGCTTCAAAATATTTTACTCTCGAGTACCAGTAAGATAACACAATAGACTAAGCACCTGCTTTGGTGAGTCAGGATGTGGTGGCACACACCTGTAAACTCTGCACTGGGGAGGCTGAAGACAAGAGGATCACTAAAAGTCTGGGCTGTGTAATGAGACCCCAGGCCAAAAACATAAATGAAAAAAAAAATTTTACTTTAGCAGCCAAAAGAATTCCACTGTTTTCATGTAAGATTTCTGCTTGCTCTGCAAAATGGAAAATGAAGTGTTCTACAGAATACTGTAACTTCCCATTGTCTCCTTTAGTATATTTTTCTCCTACAAGATGGAGTTAAGTATGAGAGAAAAAGCATGAAGTTTTCAATCAAAGATAAACAGAGAAGCACGGCTTCAGACTAGCTCTATTGCTTGGTTTTGTGACACTGATAAAGATTTTTACAGAATTTAGGTTGGTACAGTTCTACAATAGAAAGAATAACTATATGTCATAGGGTTCTTGTGAGAATTAAATGAAATCAATTATCTGTTTAGAATTTGTCTTGGTTTAGAAAGTATTTTAAGCAGCTGATAGGAACCAGGCATGATGGAACATGCCTTAATTCCCATATTCAAGAAGCAGAGGCAGGAGGATCACCAAAAGTTCATGGCCAGTCTGGGATATACAGTGAGTTTAAGGCAAGCCTGTGCTCCATAGTAAGACCCTGCATGTCTTAAAAGTAAAAGCTGACAATCAAGGTCTTTTGAAGATATGCACATGCGTATGTCTATACACATGCATGTTACTTAAACATGAATACACACAGAATATGTGACTATAGTGCAAGTTCAAAATGCACATAAAACATGACAGGAAAGCAGAGGGACATGCATTGAAGTCAGAAAGAAAAATAGGAGTGGCCCACAAATTCAACTGTAATGGTTATAGCAGATAGCAAAACTAAAAACAGACAAAAGAAAAGACAAGACAAAGGAAACCTAGCCTGCACAACAGTTTACATTGCCCCAAATATTAAAAAAGCCAGTTGTTCAAGACAACGAGCAAATGTCATTGACTTTAAAAATCAGGCAGGAAATTCTTTTATGTTAGGAAGACAGTGCGTAAAGTGATGAGTAACCGTTGACAATGATGTAGAGTTTGGGAGAGTAATTAATAATGAACTCCATATGACATTCTTATTTTAGGACATTATACAAAAATAAAATGCAACTGAAAAAGAAAAAAAAGTCATGTAACCATTTGACGACACTTAAACTTAAATGTGTTCCTAAGTACGGACACCCTGCGCTGCCCATCTAGCCTGGTACACAGACGTGCCTGCTTTGAGTTGCTGCTGTGCGTCTGGTGGAAGAGCGCAGCCAAGGAGCCTGTAAGCCACACACTGCGGTACAGCTATGCACAGCAGCTCCTCTGGTGCCTCTCACACTCACCAGAAATGTTGCTCAAATCCATGTTTGTGGACATGTTATGATTATGCAGCAACTCGGTAGACTTAGTTTGCAAAGATTTAAAGGGTCATTTCTCTTATCTGCATGTTAATAAGCAACTCTTGAGAACCCCAAGCCATGCAAGGCCCAAAGGGATGAACTTTGATGGGAATCTTTTGCTTAAAATGACAAGCAGGAGGCATATTTGTCAGCTGTACAAGTGGCTTTCAATTCTGCTATTGATTAAACTTTAGGGCCAGATGAAAAGTTTAAATCTAATAAACTTTTTCTTAATTTTCAAATTTTGAGAAAAGCTATCCATTCTACAAGGCAGATACTTTCATAAACTCTGTCTCCTAAGATGACTATTGCTAATAGAATGTGATTACTGAAATGTCCTTAGTGATCCCAGAATGGTTTTATTTGTTTTGGTACAGGGTCTCAGCTTGGACTCCTAGTGATCCTCCTGTTTTCAGATTCCTCAGTGCTGGGATTACAGGCATGTGCCACCACAACCGGTTTCTGGCATGGCATGCAGTACTAGGGATCAAACCTGGGTCCTTGCACTTGCCAGGCAGGCGCTTAGACCTCTGAGCTATCTCTCTGGCTCTCCATGGTGATTTTGTCCCCAAAAGATCTTACTCTGTTCCCAACTGCAACATATCTGTCAGTCACAATACCTGATGGGAACAAGCTACTTTCAAGTTGATTTTCCTTTCTGCAAAACTCTTACCATTCATTTTACTAAAAAGCTTCTTCTAACTAAAGCTCTTTACTTACAAATACAGCTTCAATCTTTATGCTATTAGGTAAGAAAATGCTCTGAACATGAAACTTCTCTCACTGTTACCAAAGAAAAGAACTATTCAAACTGAGGGTGCATTGGCAAGAGATGGCTACCTGGGAAGCTGATCAATACTCTGTGTTTCCATCTATGAATGTATAATGGTCAGCAGCAGAGGCTGTAGAATGATCTAGCTTTATGGAAGGGACACAATAAAGAAGATGACAGACATTTTAAACTTATTTAAAAATTTTTAAGGAGAGTACAAAATAGTATTAAAACAAAAGTTACAAATGATACAGAACTTCACTAAACATAATAATATGAATATCACAGCATTTGTGTAATGCATAGTATTATCTTCAGATTAGTTGTTTATATTACCAGATATATGCATGCAAAATTGGAAGAATAAAAAACAAAAAAATTTGAAATTATGAAGAGAATAAGCAAAAAGGATTGAAAAAAGGAGACAAAAATTAAGCATTAACTGAAGAATGGATAAAGAAAATGATTTTTTACACAATGGAGTATTATTCAGCTATAAAAAGGATAAATTTGAGGCTTTTGTCAGTGAATGGATGCAACTAGAGATCATACCTGTAAGTGAAACAAATCAGACTCACATGTGCAAACATTGTATTGTCTCCTTAGTGTGAGAACATGGAAGAGAAAATAAAATCTGAAGGGTGCAATAGATACTGGGAAAAGGAGATGAACCTGTTTAAGAGGAAGGAATTACTGAGTTGAGGAGGACAGAAGAGGGAGTGGAAGAAAGAGACCTGTCTACGTATGTAAGCAGGATGGTTTGGACAACTGTACTGTGCATATCTGCTGGTCTGTGGACAGAATTACCTCTTCTCTTCTAACCTCTGTACTCATGGGGTCTTCAGATGAAGGAGAAGGCAACTACTCAACTGCCACCTTCAAATCAGTTGTTATTAAAAGAAAACATCAATTGCTTAGCTATTTTAAATTGGAAGAAATTACACGTTCAACCAAAGTTCATGAATATTGAAAATAGCTAAAACCACACCAAAAGCCAATCTTTTATAGCCTTGAGATAAACAAGAATTTTTTTTTTATTTTATAATCTTGGTTAAGAAGAGGTGCTGGCTGGGGTTGTAGCTCAGTGGTAGAGTACTTATCTAACACGTGCTAGGTCCTTGATTTGATTTCCAGCACCACAAAATAAAATAAGTTAAGATAAAATTTTTAAAAAGCTAGTTTTATTTTTTAAATAATACAAGATAGTAACAGAAAGGTTAAAAGTGATACAACGTTTCATCAAACAAAGTAATAGGAATTTGACAATGGTTGTAGTATTGCATAACATTATCCTCAAATTAAAAATGCTAATTTTTGCCAATGTGCTTGTTCACTAACCTGGAAAAATCATTGTCCACTGAGAGTGGGTGGGTGCTTCTGAATGAGAATTTTCAAAATTATTAATCAGAACATTGGTCGATTGGTCACTCACTTTCTGAGTACTTCCCTGGAGACTTGGTGACTGCATCATTGAAAAGAGGGGGGCTTCAGGTGGGCATCACATTGATGGCCATTTGGGAGGCTGCTCCACGTTCAAGGTTCTCCAGAATGGTCAGGCTGTGTATCAACTGGAGTCCAATCAGGAGGGGGAGTACATGCAGCAATTTAAAGAGGGAAAGTTTAATATAAAGAATTACTGAATTATCATAGGATATTACCTATAAAGATGTAAAGAAAACCCTACAGGAAATGCTAAGTCTTCGGGTAATTTTCCAAGGAAGGATAAAATGGAGAGGGGTTCCTCACCCCAAGCCATGGGTTCAGACCTAGCTGGAGAAGATGTGACGGCAGCCTATGGAAGCAGAGGATTTCTAGCTGCATCAGAAGGGCCAGGCAAGCAGGAAGCAGCCACTGAGATGCAAGTGAGTGAAGGGGTGAGCTGAAACACATAGGGAGCTGGGGCTCCAGGGTGTGCACGAAGCCTGAATCATTTGGTGCCCACAGCGTGGGGGGGGGGGGGCATTACAAGGTGATCACCCTGCTTGCATAAGACTACAGAGTTACCGCAGATGTGCAGCTCGAGCAGAACACCACCAGCTATTCCTGCACGCCTGCCCCATGGAGAGATCATGCAGTAGGAACACAAAAGGTAAGACAACAACCAGGACCAGGAGGAGAAGCTTCCTTCCTCCTGCAGCACCTCTGCAGGGGCCTCTGTTGGCAAAGCTAGCATCACTGTCGCTGTGCAGGAACAGAGTCTTTGGAATCTAGCCTTGCATGGCACAGCAGGTACTGAAGCATGACTTTAAGTCTGAGAAGCAATGCACTGGTAACTGGCTCGTTTATGGGAACACAGAGCATCTTCTAAATGCAGTGAGAAGTAGGCAAAGGGAGGGACTGACAACCACACCTGCTTTGTTTGTCAAACTGGAGTGGCCTTGAACTGAAACCTAAATGCTGCTCTTTGTGAAACTCTAGAAGTGATGCTTTGCCTAGCCTCCGCTGTACAGCCATCTATGCAGCTGTGCTCACTGCAAATAGTTTTGTTCTTCAAAACATATATGTGGTGGATTTGTCATGTATTCTGTCAATACCAGAGAATCAATTGAGCCATCCAAGTTGGTTTCTAGGGGTCAAGCAGACAGAAGAATGGGTTGATGTTCAGTTTTCAGATAGCTGATGGCAAATTGATCAGACAGCTAACCTTTGGCAGCAGTTGGAAAGGTCCTTGCATTTTAGGAAGCTGTAAGGGAAGTGGAGGGCCAGGGGGATGGCTGTGACAATTGGTGCTGACAAGGTCTGAGAATAAGAAGCTATAGCTCATACGGGTCTCTCTCTGTCTTCCTATTACCATGGGAACGTGACACCACTCCACATGAGCCCATCTGATAGACTTCCTTTGGCATCTGCCATACAGCTTTTTTCTGGGTGGCAATGTAAGTTAGGAAAGGATAGGGTAGGAGTCTCAGAACTTGGTCCTCACAGTCCCTGGGGCATGCTGGACCCCTCACTTTTGTGTCTGGAGCCTCTGGCCCTGGCTAGGAGGCTCTGTGTTCCAGGTGCACCTCGAGCTGCAAGTTTCTATGTCATCAAGCTGCATTCTAAATTTGGAATGCATTTGAAAATGAAAATAAAGCGATAAAAGCCACGGTGGGGGTTAATAACAGAAAGAGTATGTGGGAAATTATAGTTGCTTAGGCAGCTGAGTGGCTGACTTGGTTAGGAGAAGAAAGATAGCCAGAGATCACTCACTGATCATGATAAGCCACTGAATTTGTCAGGAAATGGCACATCGCATGAGCAGATCTTTTCAATCTGGTAGACAGTAAAGTCATACCAAAAAAATTATGCGGCTTATGATGGTTTTTATCTCAGTGTCCCCCTCATGCCTCATGCAGCCAAGGTGGTTCCTTTAGATGATGATTCTGTTATGGGTGTCTGTAGGTGCTTTGCAGTTAGGAAGTGGGGCCTGGTTGGAAGATGTGGATCTCTTCAGGTGACCTAGAAGGGATTAGATTTTTTGCTTGTTTCTTGTCTTTATTGAGATAGAGTCTCACTATGCAGCCAAGGCTAGCCTCAAACTCACAGCCATCCTCCTGTCTCAGGCTTTCATGTGCTGATACTACAAGTATGTGTCCCCACAGCCATCAGTCTAAGAGGTTATAGATCTCTCTTCTGGCTCTTCCTTTGAGCTCCACTTCTCCCGGGCCATCACAGGACATGAAAGCTTCTCCTTAGGTATGCTCCTCTTTCCTCCTGTCCTAACTTGGAGCCAGCTCAGCCAAGATAAACCTTTCCTCCTTTACAGGGTAGGGATCAGGTGTTTCAGCTCAGTAATGAGAAAAGTGGCGAAGACAGCTCTCAACACAAATAATGACTTAGGTCAGGTCTCTGAGCCATAGGCTGGGCAGAGCTGTGGTGATTATTTGTTTGACATAACAACTTAGAAGTCACTTTAAGTCCTCAAATGGCATGCACTACATATGCACACATATACACCCAACAAGATGAAGAAAGTCATGGTGTGTGTCTCTGCACTTGTGTGTGTGTGTGCGTGTGCATGCATGCAGGCACTTGAATACATGCATGGGACCATTCTATAAAATGACTCTTGTAGTCATATTCTATCAAAACACAGAGGCAGCTGATTGATAGTAGGATGTAGTGTGAACATAATGTCCTCTATAAGTTATTCACAGTTAGGACATAGTTCTGTTTGGAAGCCTTTTGGGCTATATGAAACTCTGCAGGGTCGCTTAGACTTACTCATCAAGGATCATCAATGGATAAGAGCAATTCCATGAAAGGCCTGACTACAGGTGCCTCTCGGCCTGCATGTGTCTTTTTATTTAAACAGAACAAGAAATGGTAAAAAAAAAAATGACACAGAATATCACTAAACAAAATGGTAGGAACTCAACAGTGGTTGTTATAATTGTTGTCTTCAAATTATTTGTTCAGAGGTACGAATGAGCAGGAGACTGTTGACTGCAGCCACGCAGCAGTGCCTACATCAAAGGAACTTGTTTCTTCAAGTTCTTTGGGCAGCAGTTCTGACAGTGACGTTGACAAAAAGTTAAAGAGGAAAAAGCAAGTTGCTCCAGAAAAGCCTGTAAAGAAGCAGAAGACTGGTGACACTTCAAGAGCTCTGTCAGCTTCTAAGCAGAGCAGCAGCAGCAGCAGCAGCAG
>PVKN010037437.1:0-11248 GCA_004027915.1 Capromys pilorides
GAGAGAAATCCACTCTGTATCCTTGAATTTAAAATTATGACCCATGAACCCTAAATTATAACAATAGCTACAATAGAATGATTGTGATGCCCAGATTCCTCCAATCACACATTTCCTCAGCCCCATTCAACACATGCACTGCACAAAAGAATGCAGCCACAGCCTTGCGTCTCCCCACTCTCTGCAAGTAGGAAGGGATGTTGGAAAGATTATCATCAAACTCAGTAATAAATGCTCATGTTTTCACAAAACGTAGATTACGTTTTAAAAGTTTAGCTTAAAATTTAGCTTATTAAAACAGGATATAACCCAGAAGTTTAAAAGAGTGCTATTAATATTCTGTTCAAATCATCCTTTGATTTCTGTCTGGAAGGGCACCACAAGACAGCTTGATTTTTATTACAATGAAGAAAAGTATGACTCCTTTCCATTAATCAAAAAGAACCATAAAAATAGGCTTTACTAAAAGTGAACACTGACAAGTCCAAATGGCAAGTTTGATTTTGTGAAAAGATAAAGAATCTCTTTAAAAATATTGTAATCAATTCTGAAAAACTTAATATTTTCCCCCTGTAGCTTTTTAGCTATTGTGATTTTCAATCTTAAATGCTTGTTAGAGACATCTTAACCTAACTTACATTAAAAAAATAAAAAATAAAAATAAAAAAGAACTCTTTAGCTCCACGCAGAATGGCCAGCTCATTGCGGCACACACATTAAGTGCAGACTCCAGCGGGCTCTGATCAATACATTTGGCTCTGAAACCTTGGTCCTCCACATAGGAAGAGAGCTGCACTGGAGACGAAGGGTGGAGCGCCTGCGATGATTGATGCTCCCAGCAGTGCGTGGGCAGTGACACCCCAGGAAACAGAGTAGAAAACCATCTGAAGGCAGCCAATAGAGTCTCAGGGAGACACTGACCAGCAGGAATCAGGACTCCCCACTAAAGTCAACAGAACTGAGACGTGGTATTGCACACGTGCTTCACGTGAGCTCTGGACTGTCTGTCTATTTTGTGTCAAAGCACTGCATGGGCCCCGGAGCCTCCCTGGGACTAGGCCTGAGAAGTCAGCTTCTGAGCCGAGGGTCACGGAAACGCTAATCAAATAGGCTGCTCTCTCTGCACCTCTTTCTTCACACTCTCCGGCTCGCCTTGACTGGCAGCTGTGATCGAAATCGTTATTGCAAGCACATCCTGCCAAATATTTGGGCATTGACTACAAAACCCTACAGATCAAACACTGAGAAGGACATGCCGCTATAGAGAATTGGCAATGGCTCCAATTGGGACAACCATGCCAGTTAACACTCACTATTTTCACTAGACAGGTGTTTAATAATGCAGACATTTTCCTTAGCTAAATGGCAAACAAGTAGCATGAGCTTTCTAAGTATTGTACAATTTTGCTGGGGAATTTTGAAGCTCATTAAAAGTGTTGAGTAGCAGCAACTAAAGGAGATACGCAGTGTTGAAAACAATAAGAGAATGTAAAAGTTGGAAGCATTTTTGCAGTTCACTGTGGATTACACACACAGGCCCACAGAATGCAAGAAATCTGCAAATCTCTAGATCTTTTAGGAGAAACTACAGATCATTGAAACAACAAGCTCCTATCTCCTCATAGGAGAGGATTGGAAAAGATACGTGAAATATCTGAAACCTTTAAATTAACACCTGCCTACTAAAAGAGCGAAAGTAATTCAGAGCCCAAATATGCTTCTAGAAAGAGCCAACATGAGAAACTGACATTTGAGTTCAAAAGCTTCCAGTTGGATAAACTTGCATTTGGAGCGCCTGAGATGAAATGATTATTCACCCTTTCTAATGCACCTGCCCATTGATTGTCCTCACGAAGGGGCAGATAATCTACATTTCTCTCAGCAATTTCATGAAGAATTCCTAGGAAAAATCTTGCTGCTAAAATTAGATAACCTCGAGAGAGTCCTGTACACAGTGAGCAAATGATCAAAGCTCCTTTCTGCCCTAATATTTGATAGGTCCACTTTTTCCTAGGAAAGAAAACGCCCATCTCAACCAACTCAGCACTGTAGGAAAAAAGATGCCAGTGAGGAATTCTTGCTTTGTCTCTCTCAGACCTGACTTGTTCCTCCAGAGTGGCCTGAGCGCGGCCCCCATGCTTTGGAGTTGAATTCTGAGAGGCTTTGCTCATGCATTGCTCTTCCAGGTTATCCAATTAAAATGATGCTTTGCAGAGTTTTCTTGTCTTTTGCTTCTTCCCCTTTGGTTTTTGTTTTTAAATAACAACAGCTGCACTCTGAATCAGTTTCTTTTGTTCCTTTTTAAAGTGGCTGGAATCTAGGGGTTTGAAAGATGCTTCTTCATCCCATTGATCAAAGATCCCTTTCTCTGTGAACTGGTCTGCTCCCTCACTGTACATTAATCACATCCTCCCCTCTTCTCCAGCTCCAGAAGTGTTTTCTTTCCCGCCCTCCAGCTCTGCATCTGACTACAGGAGGAAACTTGATGAAGTCGCTCTTCTGGGAGAGAGACCCAGCAGGTCTTTCATCTCAAAGCCCACGGATTCCATCTTAGCCTTCAGATTAGTTTACTAAGCCATAAGGCTGAGTCTTATCTGACCTCTCGAGCCCCCTTCTTCCTGGGGTTGGGACCAATACCTGAGAACTGGCAGGGATGACCTGGTGTGTTTGTGAAGCCATGACCTACAAGCACTGACCTCCTGAAGGGCAGGACCCTTACACACACACCCTGGATCTGCTTCCAAAGGCAACTCCATTTCTCTGCTGTCAGCCACTTGTCCATTTGTCTTCTTTAAGCCATTTTATCTCATATAATATATTTTTATTGGTCCTCTCAAATTCTTGGAGATGTGAAGATCTAATTGAGAATAATCTTGCTCACATACTGCAGAATCTGCTTTAGTCCGAGTGCATTAGGTAGCCTGCCTTTTACCAAGAAAAGTAAACATCTTAGCATGGACACAACTTTCAGCTTCTTAATCATACTCTAATTGCCTGCATTTGTGCTCTCCATGCTCAGCCAGTCTTACCCTGAGAGCATCCATTCCAATTCACAGTGAATAACTAAATAAATAACTAGTATTTTCAGAGCCAAAACATCGAACCAGTCCTTTAAGAAACACAGAAAATTCAGCTTAGAAGTCTGTTACCTAGCAACCCAAAACTAACTTTTCTCTCCATTTTCCAAAGCAGCTGATAGCCTCCTGTTGGCTTGTCAGCATTCCAGCGTAAAACTTCTTTCCTCCTTTTAAATTAGGAATAAAGCTTTTGTTTCTTCAATTTTCAAGGCATTGACTTTAAGCATCATTACTTGGTTTTTTTCTGAATTTTGCAGTTACCCTGTCTCCCTGGTTCTCTGTTGGTCCCCATTTGTTTTTGTTCCCTGATAAAAAATTACTTTTATCTTCCAATTAGGTACTATATCTAAGAAAAAAATTTGCATATATCTCATAAAAGGGCACAAGCTTCGCATGGGAGTTTAATTGATTTTAATTAATAATAATAACACCAGGCAATTAAGTGCCATTATACTTGGCAGCACTTTTTCATGTCCACTAATTCACTTAATTAAAATCTCAGATGCTCATGCAAACTTCTTTGGTGTCTGACACTATGCTTGCAATTATTTCATACTGTGGTAATAAGATTGTGGTACTTACTTTTTGTTGCTTGATTTAAATGGAAGGCCAGTATCAGGAAAGTGGGCTTTCACATGGTAATCTGACATTTCAACTCCTCATACTAGTCAGAAATTTAGAGGAACATCAGAATGTAATCTTTTATCTGTCCTATTTTTTTTTTCAACAGTGGGTTCACTGTCTAGGTATTCAGCCTTGGACAGGGCTGGCAAAAGTTTTTCCTCATCCTGGGCTCCCAGCCCCATTAGGTCTTTGGCAGAATGGTCACTGAGATCAGGTGCAAGGAAGCAGTGTCCCTGAATCCCACTGTGCAGCTTTATCTTGATGCCTTTGGCTTGCAATTCAAAGTCTTTGAAAACTCCCTAGACTGAAGGCAAAGAGACTCAAAAAACCATCTGCCTATAGACCATCTCAGCATTGCTTTAAATGCAGCTATGACCAGATCCCTGTGTTGAATTT
Source organism: Capromys pilorides (assembly GCA_004027915.1). Taxonomy (NCBI): domain Eukaryota; kingdom Metazoa; phylum Chordata; class Mammalia; order Rodentia; family Capromyidae; genus Capromys; species Capromys pilorides. The sequence goes on from PVKN010037437.1 coordinate 4,098, forward strand.
GCTCATGGGGCTCAGTTTTGATGCTGTCGCTTCTTGAACAAATCCCACTTCTTATTGGCTTCCATGTGGACTCCCACATCATGGATCAGTGTCTGCTGTAGCTGATTTCATAAGCACAGTTGCTTCTACTCTTTGCAACTGCATGTCAACCAGAAGTTTTCTAGGAGGCTGAAGTTGGATTAGACAAAATAAATCACCAAGTTTATTCAAGTCACACACCTTCTCACTACTGTAGTAAAAATACTACATAGAGCCTTGGTTGTTGGTTTCAGGGGTTTGAAATAAAACTTTAGCAGAATTTGATATAAAAACCATCCAGATAGTCAATGTAAAGATGTGCATAAATTAACTTAGATCAGGGAATGTTCATTTGAAAGGACTGCGTTTAGACATCAACAAAATATAAGAGGAACAAATGTTTCCAAAAATATTTCAATCCTTTGGCAGCTGTATTATTTGGTTTGTGTTGAAGGATATGTGAATATGTATATTTTAAGGCTTCAAACATGTAATGTAAAGAAATAGAGAAAGAGTATAGCTAAACATCCATCCCTACTTCCCACAATGCTTTCATGGGCCAAGGAGACCTTAGTAAAAAAAATATTTCTTTCATTCTTTCATGCCAGAAGCGTTTTCCAAGAGGTTTCTCCATTTTCCCCATGTCCTCTCCACCACAGGTGGCTGGCTGTTCATCAAGGAAGGCCTTAGCCACTAAGTAAATGCCTTGTGTCCAAGACCAATGCACTATTGTGAGTCCAAAGCGAAATGAAAACACAAGGTCCCAGTTTCAAAAGTTATCAAGAAGTCCCTGGTGGCAACCATAGAACATATAACCAAACCCAGGGCTCTACTAAGTGTAGGACCCTCCGTGACAATGCAAGCCATGCTGCCTCTAGTAGAGCAGCCTCCTCTCAGATGGAACTGGGACATCATAAAAACATACACAGAGCAGCTGCTCTCCCTCAGCCTCCTGTGAGCAGAGAAGGAGCTTTGGGGAGGCAAAGAATGAGAAGGAATAGTGATTAGTATCAGGCATCATACAGATGGTTGTACTTAATACCTAACCCTTGGAATGACATCTGATTCTAGCAGGTCAACTGAACAGATGAAAGAAGCTCAAAGAATATTAACAACATTCCTGAGCATACAATTTAGAAGCATTACAGATCCTAGTGGAATCATCATTAGGCCCCTCTCAAGGCTGGCTCCAACTTTTTGTCCTTTGTAGGGCCAAAAAACCCTGTTCCTTCACAATGAGATAGCCTCACCAATGCAAGACAAAGGAAAACTAGAGTCACCTTCGGTCCTCTGTCTCTGTGAGTTCTGCATCCTGGGAGCCAACCAACTGGAGATCGAAAATATTTTTTAAAAAATAATGTGTCTGTACTTAATACATATACACTTTTTGGTCATTGTCCCCTAAATAATACAGTGTAACAATTATAGCATTTAGATTACATTAGGTATTATTTTCAGTAATCCAGAGATTTAAAGCATACAGAAGGATGTTATAGGCAAATACTCTGCATTTATGTAAAGGACTTGATCATCCACAGGTTTGAGTATCACAAGGATCCCAAGGGAGTCCCCCATGGATATTGAGGGATAGCTATATGTTCACTGAAATAGTGTTGTTGTTGTGAAGATTTGTATCTGGATGAGTCCCCAGAGCCTCACACAGCCATGGGAGACGGGCTTTTCCAAGGTGACTGAATGACTCATGGTCCAATGCTTGGATTATGAGTATGAGTGCTACACCACCTTAGGGTGAATAGTCTGCATACAACATAAGGGAGAGAAAGAGGCTTGCTCTCACTCCTTCTCTCTTGCCTTTGGTATCTTCTGCTGCCATGATCTGGTGCCCTTCTGCCATGTGCCACCCTACCTTGGAGCCAGACAATCATGGACTTAAACCTCTACAAACTGTGAGCTAAATAAGCCTTTCGTTCTTTAACTTTGGGTGGTTGATGTTTTGTCCCAGCAAACTGAGAAGTGTAACTTGTAATCAGCTGTCTCTCCCCAACCTTCTGCCTGCTCTCTCTCTCTCTGGTTTTCAGAGTTTTCAGCCTCTTTCCAGGATCCCTGTGCCCTCATTATTCTCAGATTCCAGGATGGCCTCCACCTTGGACTCATGGTATCTCCTTCTAAATGGCACCTCCTGCCCACCAGAGATCCCCATCTCGCATAGGGAGAACCTGGCAGGGAGCTGCTATCTGAGGAGTTAACTGAACAACATGTTCACATGGCAATTCTTAACTTGACTGAAAAATGTGAATAATGCATGAATTTCAGACCCATACAGTGAAATCAATGAGGTGAGCTTTTTTGTCCTCTAAGATATGTTTTCCTGAACCCCTCAAACTATACCTCTTAGTTATATTAGGCTCTTGTGTCAACAGCATTTTCATCTATTCAAAGAAAAGTAAATGATCTAGCCATAATTATCACATTTACAGATGAGATACCATGATGATCAGATTGTGAGATCAGAAATAATCTCAGGTACCATGGAGATTCCCTAGGCAGCAGGCATGAAACATACCATGTCTGGTCTGCAATATCCTGTATCCTGTCCCGCAGCATGAGTCCCACAGTAAACCAAACTGCCCCTTCTGTCAAGTTCATAGCCAGCGATTGTGTGCAATGGAGAAATTCCACAATGGGTTAAAATTAAATTATCAACAGCCTTTGACTGATGACAGAGAATAGGACTGGACCAGCCCTCCCCGGCGTACACTTATTGTTCAGCTCATCTCACTCGGTGAACATACAAGACCTCAACAGTGTCCTTGTTGGGTACAAAATAGTTTTGTCTCAGGGTTCCCTGACTTAAATTTTCAAATGATTTTATCTGACAAGAAGGAAGCTCACTAGATGTTGTATTGACTGATACAGGGCCAGATTCAAACAATGCCCATTTAGTTTTGGACTAGGATTTTATCCTAGAATATATACAGGTTTGTCTGATACTCTAAGCATTGACTTCTAAAAAGATAATTAAATAAAACTATGAAGAGCCAACTCGGAGGAAGCTGAAAGAGTTTGCTGTTCTTTCTGCCTATTCTCTACAGCACTGCCATTTCTTGACTCCCTATAACTTGTTCAACTTCCCTGACCCTGGACTGTAATTAATTTTCTCTTCCCCTCATCAATTCCTCTTTTCTGATTTCTTTTCCTCTGCACTAGCTTCTGGAGGCTGATCATGGCTCTCTCCTCAATCTGTCTTTGTTTCTCAGTGACTGTTTCTCATAGATACTTGTTACAGTGTCTAGTTGTCATCTAGGCCTCAAATCTTTTTTTTCTCCTGTCTCTGCTGACTTGCATTCTGCATTTCCAATAAACTGAGCAGGATCTTTTCACTATGCATTCAGAATATCTCAAGTGAAAATCCAAAGGGAAATATAGTACCTGAGGGAGATAAAAGTGTCTCTCACTACTCTAACTTAGGCCCAACATCATTCTGGTCAGAGCAGCTAGAGGGGATCTGAGAACTCAGACTAAGGTTAGACTGAAAGAGCTTAATGTAAGGTCGCAGCAATGAGATTCTAGAGTTACTACATTTTCCTCAAAACACTTTGTCTTTTGGAGAATTTTCCAGGTCAATCAGAATCAAAACAGTGTCACTGTTGTCTCCTATCTTGCTCTTTCTTTCTCATCACATTAGTCATCATACCCCACTAATTCTCACCCTGCCCCGGCTCCATTACCTCCAGGCTAGTATAGCAGAAAAATTAAGCTGATGAACCAATGTCTTTATTCTCCATCAAAAAGACTTTGGAGCCACAATCTCTGCAGCATTTTATCAACCAGAAAATACTCTCAGAAAAGAGAACTTGAATAATATAAACAATGAGAGGAGAGAGAGAAGGTGGGGAAGAAAAATCGGGTGTGGGAAGCCCAGGGCAACATCTCAGTTCTCAGCCAGCTGCTCTGTCTCCTGGCTGGACTGCTGATGCACCACCACAGTTCCCCACCCAGTGCTTCAGTTGGCTTAGCTCACCCACCTCACCACCACCCCAACCCCACCAAACATCTCAGTCTTAATTTTCCCTTCCCCACCCCAAAAACACATCACATAGTTAACCAAGCTTGCTATCCTTTCTTACCCAAAGAAAAGCCATTCTTTCTCCTTTTCCATGGGACCCTATTTTCACTCCATTCCACATTGGTCTCCCTGGACCATTTGTCTTATTCTGAGGACACTGCAACTGACTTTCAGTCTCTTGAAATTCTTACCCATGTGTATAGTGATGCCAGATTCACACTGGTAGAATGTTATTTGTGTTCATTTCTTACTCAGAAGTCCTTAGTGAATGGCTTCCCTTTTCCATGAAATAACCTAAAATCTTTAATCTTGGGCCAGGGATATAGCTTGGCAGCTCAGAGCCTTCCTGGCAAGTGCAAGGCTCTGAGTTTGGTTATCAGAATGAGAGAGAGAGAGACAGAGAGAGAGAGAGACAGAGAGAGAGAGAGAGAGAGAGAGAGAGAGAGAGAGAGAGACTTGATTCTGGTAAGCATGTCCTTCTAAAACATCATGTACTGCTTTCTTCAGCACACCTGGAGCTTGTCACACTCCTCTCTTGGCTCTTGAACAGGTGAAAATTCATTTACACTCCTACCAGGCCTCCCACCCTCCCCGTGGACTGAGAACCTCCTGCTACAGTGCTGCCAGTTATGAAGGTTCCACCTATTCTTAAAGACTCAACCAACTATGTCTTTGTGGACTACACTTATGCTCCAAATTCAGTCACAGAGGATCTGTCCCTTTTGTTCATTTTCTGTGACTCAGTATCAGTTATCTGATGACTTCTCACACCCAACATACTATAATTGCTACATTTGTATTGGAATTTCAGTTTCTGGACATATCTTAGCTTCGCTTCCACTTCTGGAGCTCTGACTAATATTTCTTTATGTACAGTACATCATAGCATTAAATACAAAGTGCACCATGAAGCAGGCTTTTAAAGTTTCATTGGCTAACAAAATTAATGAATGAATAAATCATTCAGAACAATAAGTCTTGATCTCTTCTTTCTTAAATAGCTACAATTTTTGCTTTCTCAGTGTTTCTAAAATGAGACAAAGTTTTTAGTCTCAAGATTCTTATACATAAAAACTATGTGGTTCTGCGGATGACGGGAGACAATGAAAACCTGGTGGCAGCAGCAAAAATATGAGACACTGCTTTCTGAGGTCACCACAGAGCGAGGAGCTTCCTGGTGAGTGAGGCAAACTGGTGCTGGGCTTCTTCCAACACAGAGAGAGGACCGGAAGCAAGCAGACAGGACTGTCATTTTGTTTCAAAGGATTCTTGGTGAATCTTAGCAGCAGAATCAACCCACCTTGCTTCAATACCATCATCCCAGAGTGGAAGAAAGGAAGAGCCATTGAGTCACAGTGGACTGGTGACAGTTGGGAAGCAGACTGCAAGGATGCTGCTGAGGAGTAGAAGCTGGGACCATGCAGACTCTACTCTGGTGGCTGCCAAAGGCAAGTCCTAGCCTGAAATATAATGGAGTAGGATTGACCCCTGGTCTGTGAGCACCAAGCAGACTAGAAGCCTTGACCTATGGCAGGGCAAGGGTCCACCATCACCACCATGACCAGCAAGTGATGTGGAACATAGGAAGCTGAGCAAGGTCCAAAAGGAGCCAACAGTCCACAAGTCTTGGAACAATCCTGGGCCCTCCCTATCTGAGGGCACCACAGCAACTGGGAAAGTGCCATAGAGACAAACCCAGCAAGGAGCAATAAACACTCAAAACACCGTCAGCTGAAGAACAGCCCCATCCCCCACATCTGCAATCCAAGATGAACTCCACACCCAGAGAAAATCCTACTGCAAGCTCAGCGGAGTTACCCAGCACATCCCTGGGCTCCAGCTTGGACACCACATCCAAACAGCAGATACACAGTTTTTTTGTTTTTATTTTTTGATTGTGTGTTTGACTGGTTTACTCTTTTCCATCTGGTTAGGATTCATTTTGTTTTGTTTCATTTTTACCTATTTAGATTCCTTTTCACTTTGGCCTATTCATCTTCTTTCTCACTTTTCTTGACTCTCTTTCTTGATTTTATATTTTCATGTAAGTGAACATAATCTCTTCTCTTTTTAGTTCACTTCAAGATTCTTTTGCTTTCTCTTTTATTCTTTACCTCTTGTGCTCTTCTCTGGTTTCCCAATTTTTTGGTGATTATCCTTTGCCCTCCAGCTTTGCTCCTTTTATATTTCTCCTCGTTGATCTCTGTTTTGTCTCTTATCCCACTTAAATCTCCCCACACTCTGCTCCAGGGAAACGCACTAGATCAAGGTTTTTGGTATATGTTTGATTTCATTATACAACTGTAGAGCTCAAATAAAGATAAAAACAGTAATTAATGTGATTGAGACTAAGAGAACAATACAAAGAATCAATGAATCAAACAGCTGGTTCTTTGAAACATTAAATAAAATTGTTAAATCCTTAGCAACTCTATCAAAAAGAGGGAAGAAAAAACTCAAATTCATGTAATTTGGAATGAAAAGGGTAAAGCCACAATAGATTCTGCAGAAATCTAGATGATCATAAGTATCTACTTCAAGAACCTGTACTCTAATAAGATGGAAAGCAAGAAGAAATGAACAGCCTACAAATACATGAAGAAATGCTCCACATCACTAGCCATCCGTGAAATGCAAATTAAAACAACACTTAGATACCATCTCACCCCAGAAAGAATGGCTACTATAAAGAAATCAACCAACAACAAGTGTTGGAGAGGCTGTGGGGGAAAAGGAACCCTTCTCCACTGCTGGTGGGAATGCAGACTGGTGCAACCTTTATGGAAAGCAGTGTGGAGGCTCCTTAAAAAAATAGAACTAGAAATCCCATTCAGTCCAGCTATCACCCTACTGGGAATTTTCCCAGAAGAACTGAAAACATCTTACCATAGCAATATCTGTGCACCTATGTTTACAGCAGCCCAATTTGTAATAGCCAAATCTTGGAAACAACCAAAATGCCCATCATTTGAGGAATGGTTGAAAAAGATGTGGTATTTTTTATACAATGGAATATTACTCAGCTATAAAGAATGATAAACTGAAAGACTTCATATATAAATGGATGTATATTGAACATATACTCCTAAGTGAAATAAACCAGACC